>JARGCV010001367.1:0-36816 GCA_034064705.1 Bothrops alternatus | reverse complement strand
AGATTGAAGGGGAAGGAAGGAAGGAAGGAAGGAAGGAAGATTGAAGGGAAAGGAAGGAGAGAGAGATTGAAGGGGAAGGGATGGAGATGGAAATGGAAGGAAGGAAGGAAGGAAGATTGAAGGGGAAAGGAAGGAGATGGAGAAGGAAGGAGATTGAAGGGGGAAGGAAGGAAGGAAGATTGAAGGGGAAAGGAGATGGAGTAGGAAGGAAGATGAAGGGGAAAGGAAGGAGAGAGAGATTGAAGGGGAAGGGATGGAAATGGAAATGGAAGGAAGGAAGGAAGGAAGGAAGATTGAAGGGGAAAGGAAGGAGATGGACAAGGAAGGAGATTGAAGGGGGAAGGAAGGAAGGAAGGAGAGAGAGATTGAAGGGGAAGGGATGGAGATGGAGATGGAAGGAAGGAAGGAAGTTTGAAGGTGAAAGGAAGGAGATGGACAAGGAAGGAGGTTGAAGGGGGAAGGAAGGAAGGAAGGAGATTATAGGGGGAAGGAAGGAAGGAAGGAAGGAGAGAGAGTTTGAAGGGGAAGGGAATGAGATGGAAGGAAAGAATATTGAAGGGGAAAGGAAGGAGAGAGAGATTGAAGGGGAAGGGATGGAGATGGAAATGGAAGGAAGGAAGGAAGGAAGATTGAAGGGGAAAGGAAGGAGATGGAAAAGGAATGAGATTGAAGGGGGAAGAAAGGAAGGAAGGAGATTGAAGGGGGAAGGAAGGAAGGAAGGAGAGAGAGATTGAAGGGGAAGGGATGGAGATGGAGATGGAAGGAAGGAAGGAAGATTAAAGGGGAAAGGAAGAAGATGGAGAAGGAAGGTGATTGAAGGTGGGAGGAAGGAAGGTGGAAGGAAGGAAAAAAGGAAGGAAGGAAGGAAGGAAGGAAGGAGAGAGATTGAAGGGCAAGGAATGGAGAGAGAGATTGAAGGGGAAGGGATGGAGATGGAAAGAAGGAAGATTGAAGGGGAAAGGAGATGGAGAAGGAAGGAAGATGAAGGGGAAAGGAAGGAGAGAGAGATTGAAGGGGAAGGGATGGAGATGGAGATGGAGATGGAAATGGAAGGAAGGAAGGAAGATTGAAGGGGAAAGGAAGGAGATGGACAAGGAAGGAGATTGAAGGGGGAAGGAAGGAAGGAAGGAAGATTGAAGGGGAAAGGAAGGAGATGGACAAGGAAGGAGATTGAAGGGGAAGGAAGGAAGGAAGGAGAGAGAGATTGAAGGGGAAGGGATGGAGATGGAAGGAAGGAAGGAAGATTAAAGGGGAAAGGAAGAAGATGGAGAAGGAAGGTGACTGAAGGGGGGAGGAAGGAAGGTGGAAGGAAGGAAGAAAGGAAGGAAGGAAGGAAGGAAGGAGAGAGATTGAAGGGCAAGGAATGGAGAGAGAGATTGAAGGGGAAGGGATGGAGATGGAAAGAAGGAAGATTGAAGGGGAAAGGAGATGGAGAAGGAAGGAAGATGAAGGGGAAAGGAAGGAGAGAGAGATTGAAGGGGAAGGGATGGAGATGGAGATGGAGATGGAAATGGAAGGAAGGAAGGAAGATTGAAGGGGAAAGGAAGGAGATGGACAAGGAAGGAGATTGAAGGGGGAAGGAAGGAAGGAAGGAAGATTGAAGGGGAAAGGAAGGAGATGGACAAGGAAGGAGATTGAAGGGGAAGGAAGGAAGGAAGGAAGGAAGATTGAAGGGGAAAGGAAGGAGATGGAAGGAAGGAAGATTGAAGGGGAAAGGAGATGGAGTAGGAAGGAAGATGAAGGGGAAAGGAAGGAGAGAGAGATTGAAGGGGAAGGGATGGAGATGGAAATGGAAGGAAGGAAGGAAGATTGAAGGGGAAAGGAAGGAGATGGACAAGGAAGGAGATTGAAGGGGGAAGGAAGGAAGGAAGGAGATTGAAGGGGGAGGAAGAAGGAAGGAGAGAGAGATTGAAGGGGAAGGTATGGAGATGGAGATGGAAGGAAGGAAGGAAGATTGAAGGGGAAAGGAAGGAGATGGACAAGGAAGGAGATTGAAGGGAGAAGGAAGGAAGGAAGGAGATTATAGGGGGAAGGAAGGAAGGAAGGAAGGAAGGAAGGAAGGAAGGAAGGAAGGAAGGAAGGAGAGAGAGATTGAAGGGGAAGGGATGGAGATGGAAATGGAAGGAAGGAAGGAAGGAAGATTGAAGGGGAAAGGAAGGAGATGGAAAAGGAATGAGATTGAAGGGGGAAGAAAGGAAGGAAGGAGATTGAAGGGGGAAGGAAGGAAGGAAGGAAGGAGAGAAAGATTGAAGGGGAAGGCATGGAGATGGAGATGGAAGGAAGGATGGAAGATTGAAGGGGAAAGGAAGAAGATGGAGCAGGAAGGAGGTTGAAGGGGGAAGGAAGGAAGGAAGGAGATTATAGGGGGAAGGAAGGAAGGAAGGAAGGAGAGAGAGTTTGAAGGGGAAGGGAATGAGATGGAAGGAAAGAATATTGAAGGGGAAAGGAAGGAGAGAGAGATTGAAGGGGAAGGATGGAGATGGAAATGGAAGGAAGGAAGGAAGGAAGATTGAAGGGGAAAGGAAGGAGATGGAAAAGGAATGAGATTGAAGGGGGAAGAAAGGAAGGAAGGAGATTGAAGGGGGAAGGAAGGAAGGAAGGAGAGAGAGATTGAAGGGGAAGGGATGGAGATGGAGATGGAAGGAAGGAAGGAAGATTAAAGGGGAAAGGAAGAAGATGGAGAAGGAAGGTGATTGAAGGGGGGAGGAAGGAAGGTGGAAGGAAGGAAAAAAGGAAGGAAGGAAGGAAGGAAGGAGAGAGATTGAAGGGCAAGGAATGGAGAGAGAGATTGAAGGGGAAGGGATGGAGATGGAAAGAAGGAAGATTGAAGGGGAAAGGAGATGGAGAAGGAAGGAAGATGAAGGGGAAAGGAAGGAGAGAGAGATTGAAGGGGAAGGGATGGAGATGGAGATGGAGATGGAAATGGAAGGAAGGAAGGAAGATTGAAGGGGAAAGGAAGGAGATGGACAAGGAAGGAGATTGAAGGGGGAAGGAAGGAAGGAAGGAAGATTGAAGGGGAAAGGAAGGAGATGGACAAGGAAGGAGATTGAAGGGGAAGGAAGGAAGGAAGGAGAGAGAGATTGAAGGGGAAGGGATGGAGATGGAAGGAAGGAAGGAAGATTAAAGGGGAAAGGAAGAAGATGGAGAAGGAAGGTGACTGAAGGGGGGAGGAAGGAAGGTGGAAGGAAGGAAGAAAGGAAGGAAGGAAGGAAGGAAGGAGAGAGATTGAAGGGCAAGGAATGGAGAGAGAGATTGAAGGGGAAGGGATGGAGATGGAAAGAAGGAAGATTGAAGGGGAAAGGAGATGGAGAAGGAAGGAAGATGAAGGGGAAAGGAAGGAGAGAGAGATTGAAGGGGAAGGGATGGAGATGGAGATGGAGATGGAAATGGAAGGAAGGAAGGAAGATTGAAGGGGAAAGGAAGGAGATGGACAAGGAAGGAGATTGAAGGGGGAAGGAAGGAAGGAAGGAAGATTGAAGGGGAAAGGAAGGAGATGGACAAGGAAGGAGATTGAAGGGGAAGGAAGGAAGGAAGGAAGGAAGATTGAAGGGGAAAGGAAGGAGAGAGAGATTGAAGGGGAAGGGATGGAGATGGAAATGGAAGGAAGGAAGGAAGGAAGATTGAAGGGGAAAGGAAGGAGATGGAAAAGGAATGAGATTGAAGGGGGAAGAAAGGAAGGAAGGAGATTGAAGGGGGAAGGAAGGAAGGAAGGAAGGAGAGAAAGATTGAAGGGGAAGGCATGGAGATGGAGATGGAAGGAAGGATGGAAGATTGAAGTGGAAAGGAAGAAGATGGAGCAGGAAGGAGATTGAAGGGGGAAGGAAGGAAGTAAAGAAGATTGAAGGGGAAAGGAAGGAGATGGACAAGGAAGGAGATTGAAGGGGAAGGAAGGAAGGAAGGAAGGAAGATTGAAGGGGAAAGGAAGGAGATGGACAAGGAAGGAGATTGAAGGGGGAAGGAAGGAAAGAGAGATTGAAGGGGAAGGGATGGAGATGGGAGGAAGGAAGATTGAAGGGGAAAGGAGATGGAGAAGGAAGGAAGATGAAGGGGAAAGGAAGGAGAGAGAGATTGAAGGGGAAGGGATGGAGATGGAAATGGAAGGAAGGAAGGAAGGAAGGAAGGAAGATTGAAGGGGAAAGGAAGGAGATGGAGAAGGAAGGAGATTGAAGGGGGAAGGAAGGAAGGAAGATTGAAGGGGAAAGGAGATGGAGTAGGAAGGAAGATGAAGGGGAAAGGAAGGAGAGAGAGATTGAAGGGGAAGGGATGGAAATGGAAATGGAAGGAAGGAAGGAAGGAAGGAAGATTGAAGGGGAAAGGAAGGAGATGGACAAGGAAGGAGATTGAAGGGGAAGGAAGGAAGGAAGGAGAGAGAGATTGAAGGGGAAGGGATGGAGATGGAGATGGAAGGAAGGAAGGAAGTTTGAAGGGGAAAGGAAGGAGATGGACAAGGAAGGAGGTTGAAAGGGGAAGGAAGGAAGGAAGGAGATTATAGGGGGAAGGAAGGAAGGAAGGAAGGAGAGAGAGTTTGAAGGGGAAGGGAATGAGATGGAAGGAAAGAATATTGAAGGGGAAAGGAAGGAGAGAGAGATTGAAGGGGAAGGGATGGAGATGGAAATGGAAGGAAGGAAGGAAGGAAGATTGAAGGGGAAAGGAAGGAGATGGAAAAGGAATGAGATTGAAGGGGGAAGAAAGGAAGGAAGGAGATTGAAGGGGGAAGGAAGGAAGGAAGGAGAGAGAGATTGAAGGGGAAGGGATGGAGATGGAGATGGAAGGAAGGAAGGAAGATTAAAGGGGAAAGGAAGAAGATGGAGAAGGAAGGTGATTGAAGGGGGGAGGAAGGAAGGTGGAAGGAAGGAAAAAAGGAAGGAAGGAAGGAAGGAAGGAAGGAAGGAAGGAAGGAAGGAAGGAAGGAGAGAGATTGAAGGGCAAGGAATGGAGAGAGAGATTGAAGGGGAAGGGATGGAGGTGGAAAGAAGGAAGATTGAAGGGGAAAGGAGATGGAGAAGGAAGGAAGATGAAGGGGAAAGGAAGGAGAGAGAGATTGAAGGGGAAGGGATGGAGATGGAGATGGAAATGGAAGGAAGGAAGGAAGATTGAGGGGAAAGGAAGGAGATGGACAAGGAAGGAGATTGAAGGGGAATGAAGGAAGGAAGGAAGGAAGGAAGGAAGGAAGGAAGATTGAAGGGGAAAGGAAGGAGATGGACAAGGAAGGAGATTGAAGGGGGAAGGAAGGAAGGAAGATTGAAGGGGAAAGGAAGGAGATGGACAAGGAAGGAGATTGAAGGGTAATGAAGGAAGGAAGGAAGGAGATTGAAGGGGGAAGGAAGGAAGGAGAGAGAGATTGAAGGGGAAGGGATGGAGATGGAAGGAAGGAAGGAAGATTGAAGGGGAAAGGAAGGAGATGGACAAGGAAGGAGGTTGAAGGGGGAAGGAAGGAAGGAAGGAGATTATAGGGGGAAGGAAGGAAGGAAGGAAGGAAGGAAGATTGAAGGGGAAAGGAAGGAGAGAGAGATTGAAGGGGAAGGGATGGAGATGGAAATGGAAGGAAGGAAGGAAGGAAGGAAGATTGAAGGGGAAAGGAAGGAGATGGAAAAGGAATGAGATTGAAGGGGGAAGAAAGGAAGGAAGGAGATTGAAGGGGGAAGGAAGGAAGGAAGGAAGGAGAGAAAGATTGAAGGGGAAGGCATGGAGATGGAGATGGAAGGAAGGATGGAAGATTGAAGGGGAAAGGAAGAAGATGGAGCAGGATGGAGATTGAAGGGGGAAGGAAGGAAGTAAAGAAGATTGAAGGGGAAAGGAAGGAGATGGACAAGGAAGGTGATTGAAGGTGGGAGGAAGGAAGGTGGAAGGAAGGAAAAAAGGAAGGAAGGAAGGAAGGAAGGAAGGAGAGAGATTGAAGGGCAAGGAATGGAGAGAGAGATTGAAGGGGAAGGGATGGAGATGGAAAGAAGGAAGATTGAAGGGGAAAGGAGATGGAGAAGGAAGGAAGATGAAGGGGAAAGGAAGGAGAGAGAGATTGAAGGGGAAGGGATGGAGATGGAGATGGAGATGGAAATGGAAGGAAGGAAGGAAGATTGAAGGGGAAAGGAAGGAGATGGACAAGGAAGGAGATTGAAGGGGGAAGGAAGGAAGGAAGGAAGATTGAAGGGGAAAGGAAGGAGATGGACAAGGAAGGAGATTGAAGGGGAAGGAAGGAAGGAAGGAGAGAGAGATTGAAGGGGAAGGGATGGAGATGGAAGGAAGGAAGGAAGATTAAAGGGGAAAGGAAGAAGATGGAGAAGGAAGGTGATTGAAGGGGGAGGAAGGAAGGTGGAAGGAAGGAAGAAAGGAAGGAAGGAAGGAAGGAAGGAGAGAGATTGAAGGGCAAGGAATGGAGAGAGAGATTGAAGGGGAAGGGATGGAGATGGAAAGAAGGAAGATTGAAGGGGAAAGGAGATGGAGAAGGAAGGAAGATGAAGGGGAAAGGAAGGAGAGAGAGATTGAAGGGGAAGGGATGGAGATGGAGATGGAGATGGAAATGGAAGGAAGGAAGGAAGATTGAAGGGGAAAGGAAGGAGATGGACAAGGAAGGAGATTGAAGGGGGAAGGAAGGAAGGAAGGAAGATTGAAGGGGAAAGGAAGGAGATGGACAAGGAAGGAGATTGAAGGGGAAGGAAGGAAGGAAGGAAGGAAGATTGAAGGGAAAGGAAGGAGATGGAAGGAAGGAAGATTGAAGGGGAAAGGAGATGGAGTAGGAAGGAAGATGAAGGGGAAAGGAAGGAGAGAGAGATTGAAGGGGAAGGGATGGAGATGGAAATGGAAGGAAGGAAGGAAGATTGAAGGGGAAAGGAAGGAGATGGACAAGGAAGGAGATTGAAGGGGGAAGGAAGGAAGGAAGGAGATTGAAGGGGGAAGGAAGGAAGGAAGGAGAGAGAGATTGAAGGGGAAGGTATGGAGATGGAGATGGAAGGAAGGAAGGAAGATTGAAGGGGAAAGGAAGGAGATGGACAAGGAAGGAGATTGAAGGGAGAAGGAAGGAAGGAAGGAGATTATAGGGGGAAGGAAGGAAGGAAGGAAGGAAGGAAGGAAGGAAGGAAGGAAGGAAGGAGAGAGAGATTGAAGGGGAAGGGATGGAGATGGAAATGGAAGGAAGGAAGGAAGGAAGATTGAAGGGGAAAGGAAGGAGATGGAAAAGGAATGAGATTGAAGGGGGAAGAAAGGAAGGAAGGAGATTGAAGGGGGAAGGAAGGAAGGAGGAAGGAGAGAAAGATTGAAGGGGAAAGGAGATGGAGAAGGAAGGAAGATGAAGGGGAAAGGAAGGAGAGAGAGATTGAAGGGGAAGGGATGGAGATGGAAATGGAAGGAAGGAAGGAAGATTGAAGGGGAAAGGAAGGAGATGGACAAGGAAGGAGATTGAAGGGGGAAGGAAGGAAGGAAGGAGATTGAAGGGGGAAGGAAGGAAGGAAGGAAGGAGAGAAAGATTGAAGGGGAAGGTATGGAGATGGAGATGGAAGGAAGGAAGGAAGATTGAAGGGGAAAGGAAGGAGATGGACAAGGAAGGAGATTGAAGGGAGAAGGAAGGAAGGAAGGAGATTATAGGGGGAAGGAAGGAAGGAAGGAAGGAAGGAAGGAGAGAGAGATTGAAGGGGAAGGGATGGAGATGGAAATGGAAGGAAGGAAGGAAGGAAGATTGAAGGGGAAAGGAAGGAGATGGAAAAGGAATGAGATTGAAGGGGGAAGAAAGGAAGGAAGGAGATTGAAGGGGGAAGGAAGGAAGGAAGGAGAGAAAGATTGAAGGGGAAGGCATGGAGATGGAGATGGAAGGAAGGATGGAAGATTGAAGGGGAAAGGAAGAAGATGGAGCAGGAAGGAGATTGAAGGGGGAGAAGGAAGGTGGAAAGAAGGAAGAAAGGAAGGAAGGAAGGAAAGAGAGAGATTGAAGGGGAAGGAATGGAGATGGAGATGGAAGGAGGGAAGGAAGACTGAAGGGGAAAGGAAGGAGATGGACAAGGAAGGAGATTGAAGGGGGAAGGAAGGAAGTAAAGAAGATTGAAGGGGAAAGGAAGGAGATGGACAAGGAAGGAGATTGAAGGGGAAGGAAGGAAGGAAGGAAGGAAGGAAGATTGAAGGGGAAAGGAAGGAGAGAGAGATTGAAGGGGAAGGGATGGAGATGGAAATGGAAGGAAGGAAGGAAGGAAGATTGAAGGGGAAAGGAAGGAGATGGAGAAGGAAGGAGATTGAAGGGGGAAGGAAGGAAGGAAGATTGAAGGGGAAAGGAGATGGAGTAGGAAGGAAGATGAAGGGGAAAGGAAGGAGAGAGAGATTGAAGGGGAAGGGATGGAAATGGAAATGGAAGGAAGGAAGGAAGGAAGGAAGATTGAAGGGGAAAGGAAGGAGATGGACAAGGAAGGAGATTGAAGGGGGAAGGAAGGAAGGAAGGAGAGAGAGATTGAAGGGGAAGGGATGGAGATGGAGATGGAAGGAAGGAAGGAAGTTTGAAGGTGAAAGGAAGGAGATGGACAAGGAAGGAGGTTGAAGGGGGAAGGAAGGAAGGAAGGAGATTATAGGGGGAAGGAAGGAAGGAAGGAAGGAGAGAGAGTTTGAAGGGGAAGGGAATGAGATGGAAGGAAAGAATATTGAAGGGGAAAGGAAGGAGAGAGAGATTGAAGGGGAAGGGATGGAGATGGAAATGGAAGGAAGGAAGGAAGGAAGATTGAAGGGGAAAGGAAGGAGATGGAAAAGGAATGAGATTGAAGGGGGAAGAAAGGAAGGAAGGAGATTGAAGGGGGAAGGAAGGAAGGAAGGAGAGAGAGATTGAAGGGGAAGGGATGGAGATGGAGATGGAAGGAAGGAAGGAAGATTAAAGGGGAAAGGAAGAAGATGGAGAAGGAAGGTGATTGAAGGGGGGAGGAAGGAAGGTGGAAGGAAGGAAAAAAGGAAGGAAGGAAGGAAGGAAGGAAGGAGAGAGATTGAAGGGCAAGGAATGGAGAGAGAGATTGAAGGGGAAGGGATGGAGATGGAAAGAAGGAAGATTGAAGGGGAAAGGAGATGGAGAAGGAAGGAAGATGAAGGGGAAAGGAAGGAGAGAGAGATTGAAGGGGAAGGGATGGAGATGGAGATGGAGATGGAAATGGAAGGAAGGAAGGAAGATTGAAGGGGAAAGGAAGGAGATGGACAAGGAAGGAGATTGAAGGGGGAAGGAAGGAAGGAAGGAAGATTGAAGGGGAAAGGAAGGAGATGGACAAGGAAGGAGATTGAAGGGGAAGGAAGGAAGGAAGGAGAGAGAGATTGAAGGGGAAGGGATGGAGATGGAAGGAAGGAAGGAAGATTAAAGGGGAAAGGAAGAAGATGGAGAAGGAAGGTGACTGAAGGGGGGAGGAAGGAAGGTGGAAGGAAGGAAGAAAGGAAGGAAGGAAGGAAGGAAGGAGAGAGATTGAAGGGCAAGGAATGGAGAGAGAGATTGAAGGGGAAGGGATGGAGATGGAAAGAAGGAAGATTGAAGGGGAAAGGAGATGGAGAAGGAAGGAAGATGAAGGGGAAAGGAAGGAGAGAGAGATTGAAGGGGAAGGGATGGAGATGGAGATGGAGATGGAAATGGAAGGAAGGAAGGAAGATTGAAGGGGAAAGGAAGGAGATGGACAAGGAAGGAGATTGAAGGGGGAAGGAAGGAAGGAAGGAAGATTGAAGGGGAAAGGAAGGAGATGGACAAGGAAGGAGATTGAAGGGGAAGGAAGGAAGGAAGGAAGGAAGATTGAAGGGGAAAGGAAGGAGATGGAAGGAAGGAAGATTGAAGGGGAAAGGAGATGGAGTAGGAAGGAAGATGAAGGGGAAAGGAAGGAGAGAGAGATTGAAGGGGAAGGGATGGAGATGGAAATGGAAGGAAGGAAGGAAGATTGAAGGGGAAAGGAAGGAGATGGACAAGGAGGAGATTGAAGGGGGAAGGAAGGAAGGAAGGAGATTGAAGGGGGAAGGAAGGAAGGAAGGAGAGAGAGATTGAAGGGGAAGGTATGGAGATGGAGATGGAAGGAAGGAAGGAAGATTGAAGGGGAAAGGAAGGAGATGGACAAGGAAGGAGATTGAAGGGAGAAGGAAGGAAGGAAGGAGATTATAGGGGAAGGAAGGAAGGAAGGAAGGAAGGAAGGAAGGAAGGAAGGAAGGAAGGAAGGAAGGAGAGAGAGATTGAAGGGGAAGGGATGGAGATGGAAATGGAAGGAAGGAAGGAAGGAAGATTGAAGGGGAAAGGAAGGAGATGGAAAAGGAATGAGATTGAAGGGGAAGAAAGGAAGGAAGGAGATTGAAGGGGGAAGGAAGGAAGGAAGGAAGGAGAGAAAGATTGAAGGGGAAGGCATGGAGATGGAGATGGAAGGAAGGATGGAAGATTGAAGGGGAAAGGAAGAAGATGGAGCAGGAAGGAGGTTGAAGGGGGAAGGAAGGAAGGAAGGAGATTATAGGGGGAAGGAAGGAAGGAAGGAAGGAGAGAGAGTTTGAAGGGGAAGGGAATGAGATGGAAGGAAAGAATATTGAAGGGGAAAGGAAGGAGAGAGAGATTGAAGGGGAAGGGATGGAGATGGAAATGGAAGGAAGGAAGGAAGGAAGATTGAAGGGGAAAGGAAGGAGATGGAAAAGGAATGAGATTGAAGGGGAAGAAAGGAAGGAAGGAGATTGAAGGGGGAAGGAAGGAAGGAAGGAGAGAGAGATTGAAGGGGAAGGGATGGAGATGGAGATGGAAGGAAGGAAGGAAGATTAAGGGGAAAGGAAGAAGATGGAGAAGGAAGGTGATTGAAGGGGGGAGGAAGGAAGGTGGAAGGAAGGAAAAAAGGAAGGAAGGAAGGAAGGAAGGAGAGAGATTGAAGGGCAAGGAATGGAGAGAGAGATTGAAGGGGAAGGGATGGAGATGGAAAGAAGGAAGATTGAAGGGGAAAGGAGATGGAGAAGGAAGGAAGATGAAGGGGAAAGGAAGGAGAGAGAGATTGAAGGGGAAGGGATGGAGATGGAGATGGAGATGGAAATGGAAGGAAGGAAGGAAGATTGAAGGGGAAAGGAAGGAGATGGACAAGGAAGGAGATTGAAGGGGGAAGGAAGGAAGGAAGGAAGATTGAAGGGGAAAGGAAGGAGATGGACAAGGAAGGAGATTGAAGGGGAAGGAAGGAAGGAAGGAGAGAGAGATTGAAGGGGAAGGGATGGAGATGGAAGGAAGGAAGGAAGATTAAAGGGGAAAGGAAGAAGATGGAGAAGGAAGGTGACTGAAGGGGGGAGGAAGGAAGGTGGAAGGAAGGAAGAAAGGAAGGAAGGAAGGAAGGAAGGAGAGAGATTGAAGGGCAAGGAATGGAGAGAGAGATTGAAGGGGAAGGGATGGAGATGGAAAGAAGGAAGATTGAAGGGGAAAGGAGATGGAGAAGGAAGGAAGATGAAGGGGAAAGGAAGGAGAGAGAGATTGAAGGGGAAGGGATGTGGAGATGGAGATGGAGATGGAAATGGAAGGAAGGAAGGAAGATTGAAGGGGAAAGGAAGGAGATGGACAAGGAAGGAGATTGAAGGGGGAAGGAAGGAAGGAAGGAAGATTGAAGGGGAAGGAAGGAGATGGACAAGGAAGGAGATTGAAGGGGAAGGAAGGAAGGAAGGAAGGAAGATTGAAGGGGAAAGGAAGGAGAGAGAGATTGAAGGGGAAGGGATGGAGATGGAAATGGAAGGAAGGAAGGAAGGAAGATTGAAGGGGAAAGGAAGGAGATGGAAAAGGAATGAGATTGAAGGGGAAGAAAGGAAGGAAGGAGATTGAAGGGGGAAGGAAGGAAGGAAGGAAGGAGAGAAAGATTGAAGGGGAAGGCATGGAGATGGAGATGGAAGGAAGGAAGGAAGATTGAAGGGGAAAGGAAGAAGATGGAGCAGGAAGGAGATTGAAGGGGGAAGGAAGGAAGTAAAGAAGATTGAAGGGGAAAGGAAGGAGATGGACAAGGAAGGAGATTGAAGGGGAAGGAAGGAAGGAAGGAAGGAAGATTGAAGGGGAAAGGAAGGAGATGGACAAGGAAGGAGATTGAAGGGGGAAGGAAGGAAAGAGAGATTGAAGGGGAAGGGATGGAGATGGGAGGAAGGAAGATTGAAGGGGAAAGGAGATGGAGAAGGAAGGAAGATGAAGGGGAAAGGAAGGAGAGAGAGATTGAAGGGGAAGGGATGGAGATGGAAATGGAAGGAAGGAAGGAAGGAAGGAAGGAAGATTGAAGGGGAAAGGAAGGAGATGGAGAAGGAAGGAGATTGAAGGGGGAAGGAAGGAAGGAAGATTGAAGGGGAAAGGAGATGGAGTAGGAAGGAAGATGAAGGGGAAAGGAAGGAGAGAGAGATTGAAGGGGAAGGGATGGAAATGGAAATGGAAGGAAGGAAGGAAGGAAGGAAGATTGAAGGGGAAAGGAAGGAGATGGACAAGGAAGGAGATTGAAGGGGGAAGGAAGGAAGGAAGGAGAGAGAGATTGAAGGGGAAGGGATGGAGATGGAGATGGAAGGAAGGAAGGAAGTTTGAAGGGGAAAGGAAGGAGATGGACAAGGAAGGAGGTTGAAAGGGGAAGGAAGGAAGGAAGGAGATTATAGGGGAAGGAAGGAAGGAAGGAAGGAGAGAGAGTTTGAAGGGGAAGGGAATGAGATGGAAGGAAAGAATATTGAAGGGGAAAGGAAGGAGAGAGAGATTGAAGGGGAAGGGATGGAGATGGAAATGGAAGGAAGGAAGGAAGGAAGATTGAAGGGGAAAGGAAGGAGATGGAAAAGGAATGAGATTGAAGGGGGAAGAAAGGAAGGAAGGAGATTGAAGGGGGAAGGAAGGAAGGAAGGAGAGAGAGATTGAAGGGGAAGGGATGGAGATGGAGATGGAAGGAAGGAAGGAAGATTAAAGGGGAAAGGAAGAAGATGGAGAAGGAAGGTGATTGAAGGGGGGAGGAAGGAAGGTGGAAGGAAGGAAAAAAGGAAGGAAGGAAGGAAGGAAGGAAGGAAGGAGGAAGGAAGGAAGGAAGGAGAGAGATTGAAGGGCAAGGAATGGAGAGAGAGATTGAAGGGGAAGGGATGGAGGTGGAAAGAAGGAAGATTGAAGGGGAAAGGAGATGGAGAAGGAAGGAAGATGAAGGGGAAAGGAAGGAGAGAGAGATTGAAGGGGAAGGGATGGAGATGGAGATGGAAATGGAAGGAAGGAAGGAAGATTGAAGGGAAAGGAAGGAGATGGACAAGGAAGGAGATTGAAGGGGAATGAAGGAAGGAAGGAAGGAAGGAAGGAAGGAAGGAAGATTGAAGGGGAAAGGAAGGAGATGGACAAGGAAGGAGATTGAAGGGGGAAGGAAGGAAGGAAGATTGAAGGGGAAAGGAAGGAGATGGACAAGGAAGGAGATTGAAGGGTAATGAAGGAAGGAAGGAAGGAGATTGAAGGGGGAAGGAAGGAAGGAGAGAGAGATTGAAGGGGAAGGGATGGAGATGGAAGGAAGGAAGGAAGATTGAAGGGGAAAGGAAGGAGATGGACAAGGAAGGAGGTTGAAGGGGGAAGGAAGGAAGGAAGGAGATTATAGGGGGAAGGAAGGAAGGAAGGAAGGAAGGAAGATTGAAGGGGAAAGGAAGGAGAGAGAGATTGAAGGGGAAGGGATGGAGATGGAAATGGAAGGAAGGAAGGAAGGAAGGAAGATTGAAGGGGAAAGGAAGGAGATGGAAAAGGAATGAGATTGAAGGGGGAAGAAAGGAAGGAAGGAGATTGAAGGGGGAAGGAAGGAAGGAAGGAAGGAGAGAAAGATTGAAGGGGAAGGCATGGAGATGGAGATGGAAGGAAGGATGGAAGATTGAAGGGGAAAGGAAGAAGATGGAGCAGGAAGGAGATTGAAGGGGGAAGGAAGGAAGTAAAGAAGATTGAAGGGGAAAGGAAGGAGATGGACAAGGAAGGAGATTGAAGGGGAAGGAAGGAAGGAAGGAAGGAAGATTGAAGGGGAAAGGAAGGAGATGGACAAGGAAGGAGATTGAAGGGGGAAGGAAGGAAGAGAGATTGAAGGGGAAGGGATGGAGATGGGAGGAAGGAAGATTGAAGGGGAAAGGAGATGGAGAAGGAAGGAAGATGAAGGGGAAAGGAAGGAGAGAGAGATTGAAGGGGAAGGGATGGAGATGGAAATGGAAGGAAGGAAGGAAGGAAGGAAGGAAGATTGAAGGGGAAAGGAAGGAGATGGAGAAGGAAGGAGATTGAAGGGGGAAGGAAGGAAGGAAGATTGAAGGGGAAAGGAGATGGAGTAGGAAGGAAGATGAAGGGGAAAGGAAGGAGAGAGAGATTGAAGGGGAAGGGATGGAAATGGAAATGGAAGGAAGGAAGGAAGGAAGGAAGATTGAAGGGGAAAGGAAGGAGATGGACAAGGAAGGAGATTGAAGGGGGAAGGAAGGAAGGAAGGAGAGAGAGATTGAAGGGGAAGGGATGGAGATGGAGATGGAAGGAAGGAAGGAAGTTTGAAGGGGAAAGGAAGGAGATGGACAAGGAAGGAGGTTGAAAGGGGAAGGAAGGAAGGAAGGAGATTATAGGGGGAAGGAAGGAAGGAAGGAAGGAGAGAGAGTTTGAAGGGGAAGGGAATGAGATGGAAGGAAAGAATATTGAAGGGGAAAGGAAGGAGAGAGAGATTGAAGGGGAAGGGATGGAGATGGAAATGGAAGGAAGGAAGGAAGGAAGATTGAAGGGGAAAGGAAGGAGATGGAAAAGGAATGAGATTGAAGGGGAAGAAAGGAAGGAAGGAGATTGAAGGGGGAAGGAAGGAAGGAAGGAGAGAGAGATTGAAGGGAAGGGATGGAGATGGAGATGGAAGGAAGGAAGGAAGATTAAAGGGGAAAGGAAGAAGATGGAGAAGGAAGGTGATTGAAGGGGGGAGGAAGGAAGGTGGAAGGAAGGAAAAAAGGAAGGAAGGAAGGAAGGAAGGAAGGAAGGAAGGAAGGAAGGAAGGAAGGAGAGAGATTGAAGGGCAAGGAATGGAGAGAGAGATTGAAGGGGAAGGGATGGAGGTGGAAAGAAGGAAGATTGAAGGGGAAAGGAGATGGAGAAGGAAGGAAGATGAAGGGGAAAGGAAGGAGAGAGAGATTGAAGGGGAAGGGATGGAGATGGAGATGGAAATGGAAGGAAGGAAGGAAGATTGAAGGGGAAAGGAAGGAGATGGACAAGGAAGGAGATTGAAGGGGAATGAAGGAAGGAAGGAAGGAAGGAAGGAAGATTGAAGGGGAAAGGAAGGAGATGGACAAGGAAGGAGATTGAAGGGGAAGGAAGGAAGGAAGATGAAGGGGAAAGGAAGGAGATGGACAAGGAAGGAGATTGAAGGGTAATGAAGGAAGGAAGGAAGGAGATTGAAGGGGAAGGAAGGAAGGAGAGAGAGATTGAAGGGGAAGGGATGGAGATGGAAGGAAGGAAGGAAGATTGAAGGGGAAAGGAAGGAGATGGACAAGGAAGGAGGTTGAAGGGGAAGGAAGGAAGGAAGGAGATTATAGGGGAAGGAAGGAAGGAAGGAAGGAAGGAGAGAGAGTTTGAAGGGGAGGGAATGAGATGGAAGGAAGGAAGATTGAAGGGGAAGGAGATGGAGTAGGAAGGAAGATGAAGGGGAAAGGAAGGAGAGAGAGATTGAAGGGGAAGCGATGGAGATGGAAATGGAATGAAGGAAGGAAGGAAGATTGAAGGGGAAAGGAAGGAGATGGAAAAGGAATAGGAAGGAAGGAGATTGAAGGGGGAAGGAAGGAAGGAAGGAGAGAGAGATTGAAGGGGAAGGGATGGAGATGGAAGGAAGGAAGGAAGATTAAAGGGGAAAGGAAGAAGATGGAGAAGGAAGGTGATTGAAGGGGGGAGGAAGGAAGGTGGAAGGAAGGAAGAAAGGAAGGAAGGAAGGAAGGAAGGAAGGAAGGAAGGAAGGAGGGAAGGAAGGAGAGAGATTGAAGGGCAAGGAATGGAGAGAGAGATTGAAGGGGAAGGGATGGAGATGGAAAGAAGGAAGATTGAAGGGGAAAGGAGATGGAGAAGGAAGGAAGATGAAGGGGAAAGGAAGGAGAGAGAGATTGAAGGGGAAGGGATGGAGATGGAGATGGAGATGGAAATGGAAGGAAGGAAGGAAGATTGAAGGGGAAAGGAAGGAGATGGACAAGGAAGGAGATTGAAGGGGGAAGGAAGGAAGGAAGGAAGATTGAAGGGGAAAGGAAGGAGATGGACAAGGAAGGAGATTGAAGGGGAAGGAAGGAAGGAAGGAAGGAAGATTGAAGGGGAAAGGATGGAGATGGAAGGAAGGAAGATTGAAGGGGAAAGGAGATGGAGTAGGAAGGAAGATGAAGGGGAAAGGAAGGAGAGAGAGATTGAAGGGGAAGGGATGGAGATGGAAATGGAAGGAAGGAAGGAAGATTGAAGGGGAAAGGAAGGAGATGGACAAGGAAGGAGATTGAAGGGGGAAGGAAGGAAGGAAGGAGATTGAAGGGGGAAGGAAGGAAGGAAGGAGAGAGAGATTGAAGGGGAAGGTATGGAGATGGAGATGGAAGGAAGGAAGGAAGATTGAAGGGGAAAGGAAGGAGATGGACAAGGAAGGAGATTGAAGGGAGAAGGAAGGAAGGAAGGAGATTATAGGGGAAGGAAGGAAGGAAGGAAGGAAGGAAGGAAGGAGAGAGAGATTGAAGGGGAAGGGATGGAGATGGAAATGGAAGGAAGGAAGGAAGGAAGATTGAAGGGGAAAGGAAGGAGATGGAAAGGAATGAGATTGAAGGGGGAAGAAAGGAAGGAAGGAGATTGAAGGGGGAAGGAAGGAAGGAAGGAGAGAAAGATTGAAGGGGAAGGCATGGAGATGGAGATGGAAGGAAGGATGGAAGATTGAAGGGGAAAGGAAGAAGATGGAGCAGGAAGGAGATTGAAGGGGGAGGAAGGAAGGTGGAAAGAAGGAAGAAAGGAAGGAAGGAAGGAAAGAGAGAGATTGAAGGGGAAGGAATGGAGATGGAGATGGAAGGAGGGAAGGAAGACTGAAGGGGAAAGGAAGGAGATGGACAAGGAAGGAGATTGAAGGGGGAAGGAAGGAAGTAAAGAAGATTGAAGGGGAAAGGAAGGAGATGGACCAGGAAGGAGATTGAAGGGGAAGGAAGGAAGGAAGGAAGGAAGGAAGATTGAAGGGGAAAGGAAGGAGATGGACAAGGAAGGAGATTGAAGGGGGAAGGAAGGAAAGAGAGATTGAAGGGGAAGGGATGGAGATGGAAAGAAGGAAGATTGAAGGGGAAAGGAGATGGAGAAGGAAGGAAGATGAAGGGGAAAGGAAGGAGAGAGATTGAAGGGGAAGGGATGGAAATGGAAATGGAAGGAAGGAAGGAAGGAAGGAAGGAAGATTGAAGGGGAAAGGAAGGAGATGGACAAGGAAGGAGATTGAAGGGGGAAGGAAGGAAGGAAGGAGAGAGAGATTGAAGGGGAAGGGATGGAGATGGAGATGGAAGGAAGGAAGGAAGTTTGAAGGTGAAAGGAAGGAGATGGACAAGGAAGGAGGTTGAAGGGGGAAGGAAGGAAGGAAGGAGATTATAGGGGGAAGGAAGGAAGGAAGGAAGGGAGAGAGAGTTTGAAGGGGAAGGGAATGAGATGGAAGGAAAGAATATTGAAGGGGAAAGGAAGGAGAGAGAGATTGAAGGGGAAGGGATGGAGATGGAAATGGAAGGAAGGAAGGAAGGAAGATTGAAGGGGAAAGGAAGGAGATGGAAAAGGAATGAGATTGAAGGGGGAAGAAAGGAAGGAAGGAGATTGAAGGGGGAAGGAAGGAAGGAAGGAGAGAGAGATTGAAGGGGAAGGGATGGAGATGGAGATGGAAGGAAGGAAGGAAGATTAAAGGGGAAAGGAAGAAGATGGAGAAGGAAGGTGATTGAAGGGGGGAGGAAGGAAGGTGCAAGGAAGGAAAAAAGGAAGGAAGGAAGGAAGGAAGGAAGGAAGGAAGGAAGGAAGGAAGGAAGGAGAGAGATTGAAGGGCAAGGAATGGAGAGAGAGATTGAAGGGGAAGGGATGGAGGTGGAAAGAAGGAAGATTGAAGGGGAAAGGAGATGGAGAAGGAAGGAAGATGAAGGGGAAAGGAAGGAGAGAGAGATTGAAGGGGAAGGGATGGAGATGGAGATGGAAATGGAAGGAAGGAAGGAAGATTGAAGGGGAAAGGAAGGAGATGGACAAGGAAGGAGATTGAAGGGGAATGAAGGAAGGAAGGAAGGAAGGAAGGAAGATTGAAGGGGAAAGGAAGGAGATGGACAAGGAAGGAGATTGAAGGGGGAAGGAAGGAAGGAAGATTGAAGGGGAAAGGAAGGAGATGGACAAGGAAGGAGATTGAAGGGTAATGAAGGAAGGAAGGAAGGAGATTGAAGGGGGAAGGAAGGAAGGAGAGAGAGATTGAAGGGGAAGGGATGGAGATGGAAGGAAGGAAGGAAGATTGAAGGGGAAAGGAAGGAGATGGACAAGGAAGGAGGTTGAAGGGGGAAGGAAGGAAGGAAGGAGATTATAGGGGGAAGGAAGGAAGGAAGGAAGGAAGGAGAGAGAGTTTGAAGGGGAAGGGAATGAGATGGAAGGAAGGAAGATTGAAGGGGAAAGGAGATGGAGTAGGAAGGAAGATGAAGGGGAAAGGAAGGAGAGAGAGATTGAAGGGGAAGCGATGGAGATGGAAATGGAATGAAGGAAGGAAGGAAGATTGAAGGGGAAAGGAAGGAGATGGAAAAGGAATAGGAAGGAAGGAGATTGAAGGGGGAAGGAAGGAAGGAAGGAAGGAGAGAGAGATTGAAGGGGAAGGGATGGAGATGGAAGGAAGGAAGGAAGATTAAAGGGGAAAGGAAGAAGATGGAGAAGGAAGGTGATTGAAGGGGGGAGGAAGGAAGGAGAGAGAGATTGAAGGGGAAGGGATGGAGATGGGAGGAAGGAAGATTGAAGGGGAAAGGAGATGGAGAAGGAAGGAAGATGAAGGGGAAAGGAAGGAGAGAGAGATTGAAGGGGAAGGGATGGAGATGGAGATGGAGATGGAAATGGAAGGAAGGAAGGAAGATTGAAGGGGAAAGGAAGGAGATGGACAAGGAAGGAGATTGAAGGGGGAAGGAAGGAAAGAGAGATTGAAGGGGAAGGGATGGAGATGGAAAGAAGGAAGATTGAAGGGGAAAGGAGATGGAGTAGGAAGGAAGATGAAGGGGAAAGGAAGGAGAGAGAGATTGAAGGGGAAGGGATGGAAATGGAAATGGAAGGAAGGAAGGAAGGAAGGAAGATTGAAGGGGAAAGGAAGGAGATGGACAAGGAAGGAGATTGAAGGGGGAAGGAAGGAAGGAAGGAAGGAGAGAGAGATTGAAGGGGAAGGGATGGAGATGGAGATGGAAGGAAGGAAGGAAGTTTGAAGGTGAAAGGAAGGAGATGGACAAGGAAGGAGGTTGAAGGGGGAAGGAAGGAAGGAAGGAGATTATAGGGGGAAGGAAGGAAGGAAGGAAGGAGATTGAAGGGGGAAGGAAGGAAGGAAGGAAGGAAGGAAGGAAGTTTGAAGGGGAAAGGGAGGAGATGGACAAGGAAGGAGATTGAAGGGGGAAGGAAGGAGAGAGAGATTGAAGGGGAAGGGATGGAGATGGGAGGAAGGAAGGAAGATTGAAGGGGAAAGGAAGGAGATGGACAAGGAAGGAGATTGAAGGGGAAGGAAGGAAGGAAGGAAGGAAGGAAGGAAGGAAGGAAGATTGAAGGGGAAAGGAAGGAGATGGACAAGGAAGGAGATTGAAGGGGGAAGGAAGGAAAGAGAGATTGAAGGGGAAGGGATGGAGATGGAAGGAAGGAAGATTGAAGGGGAAAGGAGATGGAGTAGGAAGGAAGATGAAGGGGAAAGGAAGGAGAGAGAGATTGAAGGGGAAGGGATGGAGATGGAAATGGAAGAAAGGAAGGAAGGAAGATTGAAGGGGAAAGGAAGGAGATGGACAAGGAAGGAGATTGAAGGGGGAAGGAAGGAAGGAAGGAGATTGAAGGGGGAAGGAAGGAAGGAAGGAGAGAGAGATTGAAGGGGAAGGGATGGAGATGGAGATGGAAGGAAGGAAGGAAGATTGAAGGGGAAAGGAAGGAGATGGACAAGGAAGGAGGTTGAAGGGGGAAGGAAGGAAGGAATGAGATTATAGGGGGAAGGAAGGAAGGAAGGAAGGAAGGAGAGAGAGTTTGAAGGGGAAGGGAATGAGATGGAAGGAAGGAAGATTGAAGGGGAAAGGAGATGGAGTAGGAAGGAAGATGAAGGGGAAAGGAAGGAGAGAGAGATTGAAGGGGAAGCGATGGAGATGGAAATGGAAGGAAGGAAGGAAGGAAGATTAAAGGGGAAAGGAAGAAGATGGAGAAGGAAGGTGATTGAAGGGGGGAGGAAGGAAGGTGGAAGGAAGGAAGAAAGGAAGAAAGGAAGGAAGGAGAGAGATTGAAGGGCAAGGAATGGAGAGAGAGATTGAAGGGGAAGGGATGGAGATGGAAAGAAGGAAGATTGAAGGGGAAAGGAGATGGAGAAGGAAGGAAGATGAAGGGGAAAGGAAGGAGAGAGAGATTGAAGGGGAAGGGATGGAGATGGAGATGGAAATGGAAGGAAGGAAGGAAGATTGAAGGGGAAAGGAAGGAGATGGACAAGGAAGGAGATTGAAGGGGGAAGGAAGGAAGGAAGGAAGATTGAAGGGGAAAGGAAGGAGATGGACAAGGAAGGAGATTGAAGGGGAACGAAGGAAGGAAGGAAGGAAGATTGAAGGGGAAAGGAAGGAGATGGACAAGGAAGGAGATTGAAGGGGGAAGGAAGGAGAGAGAGATTGAAGGGGAAGGGATGGAGATGGGAGGAAGGAAGATTGAAGGGGAAAGGAGATGGAGAAGGAAGAAAGATGAAGGGGAAAGGAAGGAGAGAGAGATTGAAGGGGAAGGGATGGAGATGGAAATGGAAGGAAGGAAGGAAGATTGAAGGGGAAAGGAAGGAGATGGACAAGGAAGGAGATTGAAGGGAGAAGGAAGGAAGGAAGGAAGGAGAGAGAGTTTGAAGGGGAAGGGAATGAGATGGAAGGAAGGAATATTGAAGGGGAAAGGAGATGGAGTAGGAAGGAAGATGAAGGGGAAAGGACGGAGAGAGAGATTGAAGGGGAAGGGATGGAGATGGAAATGGAAGGAAGGAAGGAAGGAAGATTGAAGGGGAAAGGAAGGAGATGGAAAAGGAATGAGATTGAAGGGGGAAGAAAGGAAGGAAGGAGATTGAAGGGGGAAGGAAGGAAGGAAGGAGGGAAAGATTGAAGGGGAAGGCATGGAGATGGAGATGGAAGGAAGGATGGAAGATTGAAGGGGAAAGGAAGAAGATGGAGCAGGAAGGAGATTGAAGGGGGAGGAAGGAAGGTGGAAAGAAGGAAGAAAGGAAGGAAGGAAGGAAAGAGAGAGATTGAAGGGGAAGGAATGGAGATGGAGATGGAAGGAGGGAAGGAAGACTGAAGGGGAAAGGAAGGAGATGGACAAGGAAGGAGATTGAAGGGGAAGGAAGGAAGGAAGGAAGGAAGGAAGATTGAAGGGGAAAGGAAGGAGATGGACAAGGAAGGAGATTGAAGGGGGAAGGAAGGAAAGAGAGATTGAAGGGGAAGGGATGGACATGGAAAGAAGGAAGATTGAAGGGGAAAGGAGATGGAGAAGGAAGGAAGATGAAGGGGAAAGGAAGGAGAGAGAGATTGAAGGGGAAGGGATGGAGATGGAAATGGAAGGAAGGAAGGAAGGAAGGAAGATTGAAGGGTAAAGGAAGGAGATGGACAAGGAAGGAGATTGAAGGGGGAAGGAAGGAGAGATTGAAGGGGAAGGGATGGAGATGGAAAGAAGGAAGATTGAAGGGGAAAGGAGATGGAGAAGGAAGGAAGATGAAGGGGAAAGGAAGGAGAGATAGATTGAAGGGGAAGGGATGGAGATGGAGATGGAAATGGAAGGAAGGAAGGAAGATTTAAGGGGAAAGAAAGGAGATGGACAAGGAAGGAGATTGAAGGTGGAAGGAAGGAAGGAAGGAAGGAGATTGAAGGGGAAGGAAGGAAGGAAGGAGAGAGAGATTGAAGGGGAAGGGATGGAGATGGAGATGGAAGGAATGAAGGACGATTGAAGGAGAAAGGAAGAATATGGAGAAGGAAGGAGATTGAAGGGGAAAGTAAGGAAGGAAGGAGAGAGAGATTGAAGGGGAAGGGATGGAGATGAAAGGAAGGAAGATTGAAGGGGAAAGGAAGGAGATGGACAAGGAAGGAGATTGAAGGGGGAAGGAAGGAAGGTGAGAGAGATTGAAGGGGAAGAGATGGAAGGAAGGAAGATTGGAGGGGAAGGAAGGAAGGAAGGAAGATTGAAGGGGAAAGGAAGGAGATGGACAAGGAAGGAGATTGAAGGGGGAAGGAAGGAAGGAGAAATAGATTGAAGGGGAAGGGATGGAGATGGAGATGGAAGGAAGGAAGGAAGATTGAAGGGGAAAGGAAGGAGATGGACAAGGAAGGAGATTGAAGGGGAAGGAAGGAAGGTGAGAGAGATTGAAGGAGAAGAGATGGAAGGAAGGAAGATTGGAGGGGAAGGAAGGAAGGAAGGAAGATTGAAGGGGAAAGGAAGAAGATGGAGAAGGAAGGTGATTGAAGGGGGGAGGAAGGAAGGTGGAAGGAAGGAAGAAAGGAAGAAAGGAAGGAAGGAGAGAGATTGAAGGGCAAGGAATGGAGAGAGAGATTGAAGGGGAAGGGATGGAGATGGAAAGAAGGAAGATTGAAGGGGAAAGGAGATGGAGAAGGAAGGAAGATGAAGGGGAAAGGAAGGAGAGAGAGATTGAAGGGGAAGGGATGGAGATGGAGATGGAGATGGAAATGGAAGGAAGGAAGGAAGATTGAAGGGGAAAGGAAGGAGATGGACAAGGAAGGAGATTGAAGGGGGAAGGAAGGAAGGAAGGAAGATTGAAGGGGAAAGGAAGGAGATGGACAAGGAAGGAGATTGAAGGGGAAGGAAGGAAGGAAGGAAGGAAGGAAGATTGAAGGGGAAAGGAAGGAGATGGACAAGGAAGGAGATTGAAGGGGGAAGGAAGGAGAGATTGAAGGGGAAGGGATGGAGATGGAAAGAAGGAAGATTGAAGGGGAAAGGAGATGGAGAAGGAAGGAAGATGAAGGGGAAAGGAAGGAGAGATAGATTGAAGGGGAAGGGATGGAGATGGAGATGGAAATGGAAGGAAGGAAGGAAGATTTAAGGGGAAAGAAAGGAGATGGACAAGGAAGGAGATTGAAGGTGGAAGGAAGGAAGGAAGGAAGGAGATTGAAGGGGAAGGAAGGAAGGAAGGAGAGAGAGATTGAAGGGGAAGGGATGGAGATGGAGATGGAAGGAATGAAGGACGATTGAAGGAGAAAGGAAGAATATGGAGAAGGAAGGAGATTGAAGGGGAAAGTAAGGAAGGAAGGAGAGAGAGATTGAAGGGGAAGGGATGGAGATGAAAGGAAGGAAGATTGAAGGGGAAAGGAAGGAGATGGACAAGGAAGGAGATTGAAGGGGGAAGGAAGGAAGGTGAGAGAGATTGAAGGGGAAGAGATGGAAGGAAGGAAGATTGGAGGGGAAGGAAGGAAGGAAGGAAGATTGAAGGGGAAAGGAAGGAGATGGACAAGGAAGGAGATTTAAGGGGGAAGGAAGGAAGGAGAAATAGATTGAAGGGGAAGGGATGGAGATGGAGATGGAAGGAAGGAAGGAAGATTGAAGGGGAAAGGAAGGAGATGGACAAGTAAGGAGATTGAAGGGGGAAGGAAGGAAGGAAGGAAGGAGATTGAAGGGGGAAGGAAGGAAGGAGAGAGAGATTGAAGGGAAAGGGATGGAGATGGAGATGGAAGGAAGGAAGGAAGATTGAAGGGGAAAGGAAGGAGATGGACAAGGAAGGAGATTGAAGGGGGACGGAAGGAAGGAAGGAGATTGAAGGGGGAAGGAAGGAAGGAAGGAAGGAAGGAGAGAGAGATTGAAGGGGAAGGGATGGAGATGGAAATGGAAGGAAGGAAGGACGATTGAAGGGGGAAGGAAGGAAGGAGAGAGAGATTGAAGGGGAAGGGATGGAGATGGAAGGAAGGAAGACTGAAGGGGAAAGGAGATGGAGAAGGAAGGAAGATGAAGGGGAAAGGAAGGAGATGGAGAAGGAATGAGATTGAAGGGAGAAGGAAGGAAGGAAGGAAGGAAGGAAGGAAGGAAGGAAGGAAGGAAGGAGAGAGAGATTGAAGGGGAAGGTATGGAGATGGAGATGGAAGGAAGGAAGGAAGATTGAAGGGGAAAGGAAGGAGATGGACAAGGAAGGAGATTGAAGGGAGAAGGAAGGAGGGAAGGAGATTATAGGGGGAAGGAAGGAAGGAAGGAAGGAAGGAGAGAGAGTTTGAAGGGGAAGGGAATGAGATGGAAGGAAGGAATATTGAAGGGGAAAGGAGATGGAGTAGGAAGGAAGATGAAGGGGAAAGGAAGGAGAGAGAGATTGAAGGGGAAGGGATGGAGATGGAAATGGAAGGAAGGAAGGAAGGAAGGAAGATTGAAGGGGAAAGGAAGGAGATGGAAAAGGAATGAGATTGAAGGGGGAAGAAAGGAAGGAAGGAGATTGAAGGGGGAAGGGAGGAAGGAAGGAGAGAAAGATTGAAGGGGAAGGCATGGAGATGGAAGGAAGGATGGAAGATTGAAGGGGAAAGGAAGAAGATGGAGCAGGAAGGAGATTGAAGGGGGAGGAAGGAAGGTGGAAAGAAGGAAGAAAGGAAGGAAGGAAGGAAAGAGAGAGATTGAAGGGGAAGGAATGGAGATGGAGATGGAAGGAGGGAAGGAAGACTGAAGGGGAAAGGAAGGAGATGGACAAGGAAGGAGATTGAAGGGGGAAGGAAGGAAGTAAGGAAGATTGAAGGGGAAAGGAAGGAGATGGACAAGGAAGGAGATTGAAGGGGAAGGAAGGAAGGAAGGAAGGAAGGAAGGAAGGAAGGAAGGAAGGAAGGAAGATTGAAGGGGAAAGGAAGGAGATGGAGAAGGAAGGAGATTGAAGGGGGAAGGAAGGAAGGAAGATTGAAGGGTAAAGGAAGGAGATGGACAAGGAAGGAGATTGAAGGGGGAAGGAAGGAGAGATTGAAGGGGAAGGGATGGAGATGGAAAGAAGGAAGAATGAAGGGGAAAGGAGATGGAGAAGGAAGGAAGATGAAGGGGAAAGGAAGGAGAGATAGATTGAAGGGGAAGGGATGGAGATGGAGATGGAAATGGAAGGAAGGAAGGAAGATTTAAGGGGAAAGGAAGGAGATGGACAAGGAAGGAGATTGAAGGTGGAAGGAAGGAAGGAAGGAGATTGAAGGGGAAGGAAGGAAGGAAGGAGAGAGAGATTGAAGGGGAAGGGATGGAGATGGAGATGGAAGGAATGAAGGACAATTGAAGGAGAACGGAAGAATATGGAGAAGGAAGGAGATTGAAGGGGAAAGTAAGGAAGGAAGGAGAGAGAGATTGAAGGGGAAGAGATGGAAGGAAGGAAGATTGGAGGGGAAAGGTAGGAGATGGACTAGTAAGGAGATTGAAGGGGGAAGGAAGGAAGGAAGGAAGGAAGGAGATTGAAGGGGGAAGGAAGAAGATGGATAAGGAAGGAGATTGAAGGGGGAAGGAAGGAAGGAGAGAGAGACTGAAGGGGAAGGGATGGAGATGGGAGGAAAAAAGATTGAAGGGGAAAGGACATGGAGAAGGAAGGAAGATGAAGGGGAAAGGAAGGAGAGACAGATTGAAGGGGAAGGGATGGAGATGGAAATGGAAATGGAAGGAAGGAAGGAAGATTGAAGGGGAAAGGAAGGAGATGGACAAGGAAGGAGATTGAAGGGGGAAGGAAGGAGATGGACAAGGAAGGAGATTGAAGGGGGAAGGAAGGAAGGAGAGAGAGATTGAAGGGGAAGAGATGGAAGGAAGGAAAATTGGAGGGGAAGGAAGGAAGGAAGGAAGATTGAAGGGGAAAGGAAGGAGATGGACAAGGAAGGAGATAGAAGGGGGAAGGAAGGAGATGGACAAGGAAGGAGATTGAAGGGGGAAGGAAGGAAGGAGAAAGAGATTGAAGGGGAAGGGATGGAGATGGAAGGAAGGAAGATTGAAGGAGAAAGGAGATGGAGAAGGAAGGAAGATGAATGGGAAAGGAAAGTGAGAGAAATTGAAGGGGAAAGGATGGAGATGGAAATGGAAGGAAGGAAGGAAAGAAGATTGAAGGGGAAAGGAAGGAGATGGACAAAAAAGGAGATTGAAGGGGGAAGGAAGGAAGGAAGGAGAGAGAGATTGAAGGGGAAGGGATGGAGATTGATATGGAAGGAAGGAAGGAAGATTGAAGGGGGAAGGAAGGAAGGAAGGAGATTGAAGGGGGAAGGAAGGAAGGAAGGAAGGAAGGAAGGAAGGAAGGAAGGAAGGAAGGAAGGAGAGAGATTGAAGGGGAAGGAATGGAGAGAGAGATTGAAGGGGAAGGGATGGAGATGGGAGGAAGGAAGATTGAAGGGGAAAGGAGATGGAGAAGGAAGAAAGATGAAGGGGAAAGGAAGGAGAGAGGGATTGAAGGGGAAGGGATGGAGATGGAGATGGAAATGGAAGGAAGGAAGGAAGATTGAAGGGGAAAGGAAGGAGATGGACAATGAAGGAGATTGAAGGGGAAGGAAGGAAGGAAGGAGAGAGAGATTGAAGGGGAAGGGATGGAGATGGAGATGGAAGGAAGGAAGGATGATTGAAGGGGAAAGGAAGAAGATGGAGAAGGAAGGAGATTGAAGGGGGAAGGAAGGAAGGAAGGAAGGAGAGAGAGATTGAAGGGAAAGGGATGGAGATGGAGATGGAAGGAAGGAAGGAAGATTGAAGGGGAAAGGAAGGAGATGGACAAGGAAGGAGATTGAAGGGGGACGGAAGGAAGGAAGGAGAGAGAGATTGAAGGGGAAGGGATGGAGATGGAAGGAAGGATGGACGATTGAAGGGGAAAGGAAGAAGATGGAGAAGGAAGGAGATTGAAGGGGGAAGGAAGGAAGGAGAGAGAGATTGAAGGGTAAGGGATGGAGATGGAAGGAAGGATGGACGATTGAAGGGGAAAGGAAGGAGATGGACAAGGAAGGAGATTGAAGGGGGAAGGAAGGATGGAGAGAGAGATTGAAGGGGAAGGGATGGAGATGGGAGGAAGGAAGATTGAAGGGGAAAGGAGATGGAGAAGGAAGAAAGATGAAGGGGAAAGGAAGGAGAGAGAGATTGAAGGGGAAGGGATGGAGATGGAAATGGAAGGAAGGAAGGAAGATTGAAGGGGAAAGGAAGGAAGGAAGGAAGATTGAAGGGGAAAGGAAGGAGATGGACAAGGCAGGTGATTAAAGGGGGAAGGAAGGTGCGATTGAAGGGGAAGGGATGGAGATGGAAAGAAGGAAGATTGAAGGGGAAAGGAGATGGAGAAGGAAGGAGATTGAAGGGGGAAGGAAGGAAGGAGAGTGAGATTGAAGGGGAAGAGATGGAAGGAAGAAAGATTGGAGGGGAAGGAAGGAAGGAAGATTGAAGGGGAAAGGAAGGAGATGGACAAGGAAGGAGATTGAAGGGGGAAGGAAGGAAGGAAGGAGAGGGAGATTGAAGGGGAAGGGATGGAGATGGAAGGAAGGAAGATTGAAGGGGAAAGGAAGGAGATGGACAAGAAAGGAGATTGAAGGGGAAGGAAGGAAGGAAGGAAGGAAGATTGAAGGGGAAAGGAAGGAGATGGACAAGGAGGAGATTGAAGGGGGAAGGAAGTAAAGAGAGATTGAAGGGGAAGGGATGGAGATGGAAAGAAGGAAGATTGAAGAGGAAAGAAGATGGAGAAGGAAGGAAAATGAAGGGAAAGGAAGGAGAGAGAGATTGAAGGGGAAGGGATGGAGGTGGAAATGGAAGGAAGGAAGGCAGGAAGATTGAAGGGGAAAGGAAGGAGATGGACAAGGAAGGAGATTGAAGGGGGAAGGAAGGAAGGAGAGGGAGATTGAAGGGGAAGGGATGGAGATGGGAGGAAGGAAGATCGAAGGGGAAAGGAGATGGAGAAGGAAGGAAGATGAAGGGGAAAGGAAGGAGAGAGAGATTGAAGGGGAAGGGATGGAGATGGAAATGGAAGGAAGGAAGGAAGATTGAAGGGGAAAGGAAGGAGATGGACAAGGAAGGAGATTGAAGGGGGAAGGAAGGAAGGAGAGAGAGACTGAAGGGGAAGGGATGGAGATGGGAGGAAAAAAGATTGAAGGGGAAAGGACATGGAGAAGGAAGGAAGATGAAGGGGAAAGGAAGGAGAGACAGATTGAAGGGGAAGGGATGGAGATGGAAATGGAAATGGAAGGAAGGAAGGAAGATTGAAGGGGAAAGGAAGGAGATGGACAAGGAAGGAGATTGAAGGGGGAAGGAAGGAGATGGACAAGGAAGGAGATTGAAGGGGGAAGGAAGGAAGGAGAGAGAGATTGAAGGGGAAGAGATGGAAGGAAGGAAAATTGGAGGGGAAGGAAGGAAGGAAGGAAGATTGAAGGGGAAAGGAAGGAGATGGACAAAAAAGGAGATTGAAGGGGGAAGGAAGGAAGAAAGGAGATTGAAGGGGGGAAGGAAGGAAGGAAGGAAGGAGAGAGAGATTGAAGGGGAAGGGATGGAGATTGAGATGGAAGGAAGGAAGATTGAAGGGGGAAGGAAGGAAGGAAGGAGATTGAAGGGGGAAGGAAGGAAGGAAGGAGAGAGAGATTGAAGGGAAAGGGATGGAGATGGAGATGGAAGGAAGGAAGGACGATTGAAGGGGAAAGGAAGAAGATGGAGAAGGAAGGAGATTGAAGGGGGAAGAAAGGAAGGAGAGAGAGATTGAAGGGGAAGGGATGGAGATGGAAGGAAGGAAGACTGAAGGGGAAAGGAGATGGAGAAGGAAGGAAGATGAAGGGGAAAGGAAGGAGATGGACAAGGAAGAAGATTGAAGGGGGAAGGAAGGAAGGAAGGAAGGAAGGAAGGAGATTGAAGGGGGAAGGAAGAAGATGGAGAAGGAAGGAGATTGAAGGGGGAAGGAAGGAAGGAGAGAGAGACTGAAGGGGAAGGGATGGAGATGGGAGGAAAAAAGATTGAAGGGGAAAGGACATGGAGAAGGAAGGAAGATGAAGGGGAAAGGAAGGAGAGACAGATTGAAGGGGGAAGGGATGGAGATGGAAATGGAAATGGAAGGAAGGAAGGAAGATTGAAGAGGAAAGGAAGGAGATGGACAAGGAAGGAGATTGAAGGGGGAAGGAAGGAGATGGACAAGGAAGGAGATTGAAGGGGGAAGGAAGGAAGGAGAGAGAGATTGAAGGGGAAGAGATGGAAGGAAGGAAAATTGGAGGGGAAGGAAGGAAGGAAGGAAGATTGAAGGGGAAAGGAAGGAGATGGACAAGGAAGGAGATAGAAGGGGGAAGGAAGGAGATGGACAAGGAAGGAGATTGAAGGGGGAAGGAAGGAAGGAGAAAGAGATTGAAGGGGAAGGGATGGAGATGGAAGGAAGGAAGATTGAAGGGGAAAGGAGATGGAGAAGGAAGGAAGATGAATGGGAAAGGAAAGAGAGAGAAATTGAAGGGGAAAGGATGGAGATGGAAATGGAAGGAAGGAAGGAAAGAAGATTGAAGGGGAAAGGAAGGAGATGGACAAAAAAGGAGATTGAAGGGGGAAGGAAGGAAGGAAGGAGAGAGAGATTGAAGGAGAAGGGATGGAGATTGAGATGGAAGGAAGGAAGGAAGATTGAAGGGGGAAGGAAGGAAGGAAGGAGATTGAAGGGGGAAGGAAGGAAGGAAGGAGAGAGAGATTGAAGGGAAAGGGATGGAGATGGAGATGGAGATGGAAGGAAGGAAGGATGATTGAAGGGGAAAGGAAGAAGATGGAGAAGGAAGGAGATTGAAGGGGGAAGAAAGGAAGGAGAGAGAGATTGAAGGGGAAGGGATGGAGATGGAAGAAAGGAAGACTGAAGGGGAAAGGAGATGGAGAAGGAAGGAAGATGAAGGGGAAAGGAAGGAGATGGACAAGGAAGAAGATTGAAGGGGGAAGGAAGGAAGGAAGGAGATTGAAGGGGGAAGGAAGAAGATGGAGAAGGAAGGAGATTGAAGGGGGAAGGAAGGAAGGAAGGAAGGAAGGAGAGAGAGATTGAAGGGGAAGGGATGGAGATGGAAATGGAAGGAAGGAAGGAAAGAAGATTGAAGGGGAAAGGAAGGAGATGGACAAAAAGGAGATTGAAGGGGGAAGGAAGGAAGAAAGGAGATTGAAGGGGGGAAGGAAGGAAGGAAGGAGAGAGAGATTGAAGGGGAAGGGATGGAGATTGAGATGGAAGGAAGGAAGGAAGATTGAAGGGGGAAGGAAGGAAGGAAGGAGATTGAAGGGGGAAGGAAGGAAGGAAGGAGAGAGAGATTGAAGGGAAAGGGATGGAGATGGAGATGGAAGGAAGGAAGGACGATTGAAGGGGAAAGGAAGAAGATGGAGAAGGAAGGAGATTGAAGGGGGAAGGAAGAAAGGAGAGAGAGACTGAAGGGGAAGGGATGGAGATGGGAGGAAAAAAGATTGAAGGGGAAAGGACATGGAGAAGGAAGGAAGATGAAGGGGAAAGGAAGGAGAGACAGATTGAAGGGGAAGGGATGGAGATGGAAATGGAAATGGAAGGAAGGAAGGAAGATTGAAGGGGAAAGGAAGGAGATGGACAAGGAAGGAGATTGAAGGGGGAAGGAAGGAGATGGACAAGTAAGGAGATTGAAGGGGGAAGGAAGGAAGGAGAGAGAGATTGAAGGGGAAGAGATCGAAGGAAGGAAAATTGGAGGGGAAGGAAGGAAGGAAGGAAGATTGAAGGGGAAAGGAAGGAGATGGACAAGGAAGGAGATAGAAGGGGGAAGGAAGGAGATGGACAAGGAAGGAGATTGAAGGGGGAAGGAAGGAAGGAGAAAGAGATTGAAGGGGAAGGGATGGAGATGGAAGGAAGGAAGATTGAAGGGGAAAGGAGATGGAGAAGGAAGGAAGATGAATGGGAAAGGAAAGAGAGAGAAATTGAAGGGGAAAGGATGGAGATGGAAATGGAAGGAAGGAAGGAAAGAAGATTGAAGGGGAAAGGAAGGAGATGGACAAAAAAGGAGATTGAAGGGGGAAGGAAGGAAGGAAGGAGAGAGAGATTGAAGGGGAAGGGATGGAGATTGAGATGGAAGGAAGGAAGGAAGATTGAAGGGGGAAGGAAGGAAGGAAGGAGATTGAAGGGGGAAGGAAGGAAGGAAGGAGAGAGAGATTGAAGGGAAAGGGATGGAGATGGAGATGGAGATGGAAGGAAGGAAGGATGATTGAAGGAGAAAGGAAGAAGATGGAGAAGGAAGGAGATTGAAGGGGGAAGAAAGGAAGGAGAGAGAGATTGAAGGGGAAGGGATGGAGATGGAAGGAAGGAAGACTGAAGGGGAAAGGAGATGGAGAAGGAAGGAAGATGAAGGGGAAAGGAAGGAGATGGACAAGGAAGAAGATTGAAGGGGGAAGGAAGGAAGGAAGGAAGGAGATTGAAGGGGGAAGGAAGAAGATGGAGAAGGAAGGAGATTGAAGGGGGAAGGAAGGAAGAAGGAAGGAAGGAGAGACAGATTGAAGGGGAAGGGATGGAGATGGAAATGGAAATGGAAGGAAGGAAGGAAGATTGAAGGGGAAAGGAAGGAGATGGACAAGGAAGGAGATTGAAGGGGGAAGGAAGGAGATGGACAAGGAAGGAGATTGAAGGGGGAAGGAAGGAAGGAGAGAGAGATTGAAGGGGAAGAGATGGAAGGAAGGAAAATTGGAGGGGAAGGAAGGAAGGAAGATTGAAGGGGAAAGGAAGGAGATGGACAAGGAAGGAGATAGAAGGGGGAAGGAAGGAGATGGACAAGGAAGGAGATTGAAGGGGGAAGGAAGGAAGGAGAAAGAGATTGAAGGGGAAGGGATGGAGATGGAAGGAAGGAAGATTGAAGGGGAAAGGAAAGAGAGAGAAATTGAAGGGGAAAGGATGGAGATGGAAATGGAAGGAAGGAAGGAAAGAAGATTGAAGGGGAAAGGAAGGAGATGGACAAAAAAGGAGATTGAAGGGGGAAGGAAGGAAGGAAGGAGACAGAGATTGAAGGGGAAGGGATGGAGATTGAGATGGAAGGAAGGAAGGAAGATTGAAGGGGGAAGGAAGGAAGGAAGGAGATTGAAGGGGGAAGGAAGGAAGGAAGGAGAGAGAGATTGAAGGGAAAGGGATGGAGATGGAGATGGAGATGGAAGGAAGGAAGGATGATTGAAGGGGAAAGGAAGAAGATGGAGAAGGAAGGAGATTGAAGGGGGAAGAAAGGAAGGAGAGAGAGATTGAAGGGGAAGGGATGGAGATGGAAGGAAGGAAGACTGAAGGGGAAAGGAGATGGAGAAGGAAGGAAGATGAAGGGGAAAGGAAGGAGATGGACAAGGAAGAAGATTGAAGGGGGAAGGAAGGAAGGAAGGAAGGAGATTGAAGGGGAAGGAAGAAGATGGAGAAGGAAGGAGATTGAAGGGGGAAGGAAGGAAGGAAGGAAGGAAGGAGAGAGAGATTGAAGGGGAAGGGATGGAGATGGAGATGGAGATGGAAGGAAGGAAGACTGAAGGGGAAAAGAAGGATATGGACAAGGAAGGAGATTGAAGGGGGAAGGAAGGAAGGAAGGAGATTGAAGGGGAAGGGATGGAGATGGAGGTGAAAGGAAGGAAGCAAGTTTGAAGGGGAAAGGAAGAAGATGGAGAAGGAAGGAGATTGAAGGGGGAAGAAAGGAAGGAGAGAGAGATTGAAGGGGAAGGATGGAGATGGAAGGAAGGAAGACTGAAGGGGAAAGGAGATGGAGAAGGAAGGAAGATGAAGGGGAAAGGAAGGAGAATGGACAAGGAAGAAGATTGAAGGGGAAGGAAGGAAGGAGAGAGAGATTGAAGGGAAAGGATGGAGATGGAAGGAAGGAAGGAAGATTGAAGGGGAAAGGAAAGAGATGGACAAGGAAGGAGATTGAAGGGGGATGGAAGGAAGGAGATTGAAGGGGAAAGGAGATGGAGAGGAAGGAAGATGAAGGGGAAAGGAAGGAGATGGAGAAGGAAGGAGAGAGAGGTTGAAGGGAAGGGATGGAGATGGAAGGAAGGAAGACTGAAGGGGAAAGGAGATGGAGAAGGAAGGAAGATGAAGGGGAAAGGAAGGAGATGGAGAAGGAAGGAGATTGAAGGGGGAAGGAAGGAAGGAAGGAAGGAAGGAAGGAGAGAGAGATTGAAGGGGAACGGATGGAGATGGAAATGGAAGGAAGGAAGAAGGAAGGAAGATTGAAGGGGAAAGGAAGGAGGTGGACAAGGAAGAAGATTGAAGGGGGAAGGAAGGAAGGAAGGAGAGAGAGATTGAAGGGGAAGGGATGGAGATGGAAGGAAGGATGGACGATTGAAGGGGAAAGGAAGAAGATGGAGAAGGAAGGAGATTGAAGGGGGAAGGAAGGAAGGAAGGAAGGAGATTGAAGGGGAAGGAAGAAGATGGAGAAGGAAGGAGATTGAAGGGGGAAGAAGGAAGGAAGGAAGGAAGGAAGGAGAGACAGATTGAAGGGAAGGGATGGAGATGGAAATGGAAATGGAAGGAAGGAAGGAAAGAAGATTGAAGGGGAAAGGAAGGAGATGGACAAAAAAGGAGATTGAAGGGGGAAGGAAGGAAGGAAGGAGACAGAGATTGAAGGGGAAGGGATGGAGATTGAGATGGAAGGAAGGAAGGAAGATTGAAGGGGAAGGAAGGAAGGAAGGAGATTGAAGGGGGAAGGAAGGAAGGAAGGAGAGAGAGATTGAAGGGAAAGGGATGGAGATGGAGATGGAGATGAAGGAAGGAAGGATGATTGAAGGGGAAAGGAAGAAGATGGAGAAGGAAGGAGATTGAAGGGGGAAGAAAGGAAGGAGAGAGAGATTGAAGGGAAGGGATGGAGATGGAAGGAAGGAAGACTGAAGGGAAAGGAGATGGAGAAGGAAGGAAGATGAAGGGGAAAGAAGGAGATGGACAAGGAAGAAGATTGAAGGGGGAAGGAAGGAAGGAAGGAAGGAGATTGAAGGGGGAAGGAAGAAGATGGAGAAGGAAGGAGATTGAAGGGGGAAGGAAGGAAGGAAGGAAGGAAGGAGAGAGAGATTGAAGGGGAAGGGATGGAGATGGAGATGGAGATGGAAGGAAGGAAGACTGAAGGGGAAAAGAAGGATATGGACAAGGAAGGAGATTGAAGGGGGAAGGAAGGGAGGAAGGAGATTGAAGGGGAAGGGATGGAGATGGAGGTGAAAGGAAGGAAGCAAGTTTGAAGGGAAAGGAAGAAGATGGAGAAGGAAGGAGATTGAAGGGGGAAGAAAGGAAGGAGAGAGAGATTGAAGGGGAAGGGATGGAGATGGAAGGAAGGAAGACTGAAGGGGAAAGGAAGGAGATGGACAAGGAAGAGATTGAAGGGGAAGGAAGGAAGGAGAGAGAGATTGAAGGGAAAGGGATGGAGATGGAAGGAAGGAAGGAAGATTGAAGGGGAAAGGAAAGAGATGGACAAGGAAGGAGATTGAAGGGGAAAGGAGATGGAGAAGGAAGGAAGATGAAGGGGAAAGGAAGGAGAAGGAGAAGGAAGGAGAGAGAGGTTGAAGGGGAAGGGATGGAGATGGAAGGAAGGAAGACTGAAGGGGAAAGGAGATGGAGAAGGAAGGAAGATGAAGGGGAAAGGAAGGAGATGGAGAAGGAAGGAGATTGAAGGGGGAAGGAAGGAAGGAAGGAAGGAAGGAGAGAGAGATTGAAGGGGAACGGATGGAGATGGAAATGGAAGGAAGGAAGGAAGGAAGATTGAAGGGAAAGGAAGGAGGTGGACAAGGAAGAAGATTGAAGGGGAAGGAAGGAAGGAAGGAGAGAGAGATTGAAGGGGAAGGGATGGAGATGGAAGGAAGGATGGACGATTGAAGGGGAAAGGAAGAAGATGGAGAAGGAAGGAGATTGAAGGGGGAAGGAAGGAGGAGAGAGAGATTGAAGGGGAAGGGATGAGATGGAAGGAAGGAAGACTGAAAGGGGAAAGGAAGGAGATGGAGAAGGAAGGAGATTGAAGGGGGAAGGAAGGAAGGAAGGAAGGAAGGAAGGAAGGAAGGAGAGAGAGATTGAAGAGGGACGGATGGAGATGGAAATGGAAGGAAGGAAGGAAGGAAGATTGAAGAGGAAAGGAAGGAGATGGACAAGGAAGGAGATTGAAGGGGGAAGGAAGGATGGAGAGAGAGATTGAAGGGAAGGATGGAGATGGAGGATGGAAGATTGAAGGAGAAAGGAGATGGAGAAGGAAGGAAGATGAAGCAGAAAGGAAGGAGAGAGAGATTGGAGGGGAAGGGATGGAGATGGAAATGGACGGAAGGAAGGAAGGAAGATTGAAGGGGAAAGGAAGGAGATGGACAAGGAAGGAGATTGAAGGGGGAAGGAAGGAAGGAAGATTGAAGGGAAAGGAAGGAGATGGACAAGGAAGGAGATTGAAGGGGGAAGGAAGGAGAGAGAGATTGAAGGGGAAGGGATGGAGATGGAGATGAAAGGAAGGAAGGACGATTGAAGGGGAAAGGAAAGAGATGGACAAGGAAGGAGATTGAAGGGGAAAGGAAGGAAGGAAGGAGAGAGAGACTGAAGGGGAAGGGATGGAGATGGGAGAAAAAAGATTGAAGGGGAAAGGACATGGAGAAGGAAGGAAGATGAAGGGGAAAGGAAGGAGAGAGAGATTGAAGGGGAAGGGATGGAGATGGAAATGGAAATGGAAGGAAGGAAGGAAGATTGAAGGGGAAAGGAAAGGAGATGGACAAGGAAGGAGATTGAAGGGGGAAGGAAGGAGATGGACAAGGAAGGAGATTGAAGGGGAAGGAAGGAAGGAGAAGAGATTGAAGGGCAGAGATGGAAGGAAGGAAAATTGGAGGGAAGGAGGAAGAAGGAAGATTGAAGGGAAAAGGAAGGTGATGGTCAAGGAAGGAGATAGAAGGGGGGAAGGAAGGAGATGGACAAGGAAGGAGATTGAAGGGGGAAGGAAGGAAGGAGAAGAGATTGAAGGGGAAGGGATGGAGATGGAAGGAAGGAAGATTGAAGGGGAAAAGGTGATGGAGGAAGGAAAGGAAGATGAAGGGGAAAGGAAAGAGAGAGAATTGAAGGGGAAGGATGGAGATGGAAATGGAAGGAGGAAGGAGAGAGAGATTGAAGGGGAAGGATGGAGATGAGATGGAAGGAAGGAGAGATTGAAGGGGAAGGAAGGAAGGAAGGAGATTGAAGGGAAGGAAGGAAGGAAGGAGAGAGAGATTGAAGGGAAGGATGGAGATGGAGATGAAGGAAGGAAGGTATGAATGAGGGAAGGAAGAATGATGGAGAAGGAAGGAGATTGAAGGGGAGAAGGAAGGAGAGAGAGATTGAAGGGGATAGGGATGGAGATGGAAGGAAGGAAGACTGAAGGGGAAGGAGATGGAGAAGGAAGGAGATGAGGGAAGGAAGGAGATGGACAAGGAAGAAGATTGAAGGGGAAGGATGGAAGGAAGGAAGGAAGGAGATTGAAGGAGGAAGGAGAAGATGGAGAAGGAGAGATTGAAGGGGAAGGAAGGAAGGAAGGAAGGAAGGAAGGAAGATGAATGAAGAAGGGAAGAGTAGTAAGAATGGAGAAGGAAGGAGAGTTGAAGGGGGTAAGAAAGGAAGGAGAGAGAAGATTGAAGGGGAAGGGATGGAGATGGAAGGAAGGAAGACGAGGGGAAAGGAGATGGAGAGGACGAAGATGAAGGGGAAAGAGGAGATAGGACAAGGAAGACGATTGAAGGGAGGAAGGAAGGAAGGAAGGCAAGGAGATTGAAGGGGGAAGGAAGAAGATGGAGAAGGAAGGAGATTGAAGGGGGAAGGAAGGAAGGAAGGGAAGGAGAGGAAGGAAGGAAGGAAGGAAGGAAGGAAGGAGAGA
>JARGCV010001364.1:22500-25000 GCA_034064705.1 Bothrops alternatus | reverse complement strand
GCTTTCTTTACTGTTTCTATTTCTAAAATATTTTCTAATTCTTGATTTAAATTAGAGTTCATATTTTTGGTTATTATTTTAGTTTTATTTTTATTAATTTTTAAGCCTGCCACTTGACCAAATTTTTCAATTTCCTCTATTAAAATTAAAGCTGATTCTAAGGGGTCCTCAATTATGAAAGCCATATCATCCGCATATGCTTGTAGTTTATATTCTTCTTTTCTTACCTTCAGTCCTTTAATTTCTTTCTTTCTCCTTATATTTATTAGCAAGGCTTCCAAAGCGAGTATAAATATCAGTGGAGCTAGGGGACAACCTTGTCGGACTCCTTTTTCTATTTTAATTTTATTTGTTAATTCTGAATTTATAATAATGTTGGCAAATTGTTGATTGTATATTTCTTTAATTAAATTTGTAAATTTATTTCCAAATTCCATTTTATTTAATTGTGTGGTGAAAAAAGGCCAGTTTATCTTGTCGAAGGCTTTTTCTGCGTCCACCAAAATAAATGCGACTTGTTTTTCAATATGTATGTCATAATATTCTATTGCGTTTAATATTATTCTTGTATTGCTTCTAATATGTCTATTGGGTAGAAAACCATTCTGATCGGGGTGGATAAATGTATTCAGTATTCTTTTAAACCTTGCTGCCATGATTGCTGCAAATATTTTATAATCTGTATTTAAAAGTGAAATTGGGCGGTAATTTTGAATTTGATGTTTATTAATTAAATCTTTAGGTATTAAACTAATATATGCGTCTTTCCAAGATTCTGGTATTTTACTTTTATCTAAAATATAATTAAATAGTTCCAGAATCAATGGTGCTAGAAGATCTATTAAAATTTTATATAATTCTGATGGGATACCATCTGGACCAGGAGTTTTATTGTTTTTTTGAGCCTGTATCACGTTTTCTAGCTCTTCCAGAGTTATTTTTTTATTTAGCATTGCTCTTTCTTCTTCTGTAATTCTTTGTAGGTCAGTTCGTTCTAAATATTCGTCAATTTTTCTTTGTTCAATTTCTTCTTTTTTATATAAGTTTGAATAAAAATCTATTACTATATCTTCCTTTTTTTGAGCATTGTTTTGTCTTTCACCTTTATGATCTATTAGAGTTTCTATATTTCTTTCTATTTTTTGTTTTGCTGTTTTATGAGCTAACCATCTACCCGGTTTATTTGCATATTCAAAAAAGTTTTGTTTTGTGGCTTTTAAATTTTTTATCATTTCATTTTGTGTAATAAGATTTATTTTATGTTTATTAGTATTTAATTCTTCTAACATTTTAACATTTGAGGGGTCTCTGTGTAATTGTTTTTCCAAACTATTTATTTTCTCTGTAAATTCTTCTATATTTTTCCGTTTTGTTTTGTTTAGAAAAGCTGAGTATGAAATTGAGAGCCCTCGTATATAGATTTTCATGGTATCCCATAAGTTTAGTATTGTTGTATTTCCATTATTATTTGTCTCTAGAAAGGATTTAAGTTCTTTTTGAATCATTGTAATATAGTCTTTTTCTTTAATTATCATCTGATTAAGTGTCCATCTTTTGTTAATATTTTTAAAAAATTTTGTTTGTTGTTTCCATTTTATCAATAATGGATTGTGGTCAGCCCATATGTTTGGTAATATTTCCGACTCCGTTATTGTTTTCATAAGTTCTGGGTTGGCCCAAGCCATATCTATTCTTGACCACGATTTAAACGGGTGTGAAAAATAGGTGTAGTATATATTGTCTGGATGTAAAGCTCTCCAAGTATCTTTCAATTGAAATTCTTCTGCCATCTGGATAAAAGGAGAAGGTAGTGTTCTTCTTATTATTTTTTTTCCGCCCTATTCACACTTTTATAATCTTTTTTCTTATCTACTATTGCATTATAATCACCAATAATTATTAATTTTGAGATTTCTATTTCTTGAAGTTGTTTATAAAGCTTTGTATAAAATTTAGTTTGTTGTGTACTTGGAGCATAAATTGCAGCTATTGTTGTGGGATTATTTCCCTGATCAATTTGAACGATTAAAATTCTGCCTTCTTCATCTGCATAAATCAATTTTGGATTTAACCATGATTTGATGTATAGCACAATTCCACATTTTTTGATCTGGGCTAAAGATACGAATGATTCTCCTAATTTTGAACATTCCAATAATTGTTTTTGATTCTTTTCAATATGTGTTTCCTGTAGGCATATAATTTCTGAGTTTTGTTTAATCAAGTTATGAAATATTTTATTTCTTTTCTTAGGTGAATTTAATCCATTAATATTTATAGATAGAAATCTTATTTCATCCTCTGCCTTTTTTACTTGTTTAAATTGTCTATCTTCTTCCCTTTGTGCCTGCTTGCGATCTTGTAGTTGCCCCTTCTCTTTCCTCGTTGCCATGTTTATTTTTCAGTTTTGGATCAAGTGGGTTATCGTCAGAGCTTAATTCTTCTTTATTGTTTCGTTCTCTCTCCTTATTTTCTTTACGTTCTAATTCCTCTATTTCCT
>JARGCV010001359.1:0-39848 GCA_034064705.1 Bothrops alternatus | reverse complement strand
ACTTAACTACTGATAGGTGACAGCAAATATCAAACTCAGACACTGCTTATTTTCTTCATAGTATTAAAATATATTTAAAATAAAACTCAATAGCACAATCACAAATTCACCTTACTAACTTCGAAATGCAATTTAATTTCCAAACTTATTTCTCTCTTTTGACTGGACATTTCATTCAGAAATGAACTTTTACTGCTGTTTTTGTTCAGTCAATTAGTGCTTTCTGACTCTTGACCCAATAAATATTAGTCCACCAGGATTGTCTGTCAGTAACTGTCCCCTTGAGTTCTTGTAAATTCATGCTTTATTATCAGTGAAAAATATCTAACCATCTTGTCATTTGTGAGCCTCTTTTTGAGTAACTATGGTTTTTTAAGCATCAGTGTCTTCTATAGTAACTTTTGCTTTGGCATTATGTATCCAAAATATTTAGGTTTTAGCTTCATTATTAATGTTTCTTGAGTTTACTTATTTAATAGGGAATATACTTCTTGTATTTCAAGGAATTTTCAATCATGTTCTCCAGGACCACAAACCAAGGGCATCCTTTTTTGACATTTTTTGTAGTCTTAAGAATACATACATTTATCTGATTCTATGTACTTAATATTTTCCCCAATATTGGGGATTCTCCTTTAATGACTACAGGCACCATTCCTATGATTATAGTAAATAGCTTCAGCTAGGCAATTTTGTGCAATCTTGAAAACTCAAGCAGATTGAATCTTGTCAGTTCTTAGATTCAAGATACCCACATACTAGATAGCAAAGGCAATAAACATTCATCCCCCAAAACTTGCATGTGTTCATTAAGTCACTAGGAACTAGGAACCACGATCATTTAGAATCTAATAACATACAGCTTACCTGTTGCATTTTTACCCCATTTTTCAAAGCAACTATTGTTTACTTTGTTCTTTGGCTTTTTTTTCCTTTTCTTCAGTAAAATCCTAAGGATGTGCAATCCATAAACATTATCCTCAGCAATGGCAAATCTTTTCTGCCACAAAGTTGCTTTCCATTTTTCAAAAAAAATATTTTAAAAGTCATGTCTCTTTACAACAGGGGTCTTCAAACTTAGCCCTTTTATGACTTGTGGACTTCAACTCCCAGAATTCCTTAGCCAGCGTGCCTGGCTGAGGAATTCTGGGAGTTGAAGTCCACAAGTCATAAAAGGACCAAGTTTGAAGACCCCTGGTTTACAACATGCAAGCTATAAAACTGTTACTTGAAAGATTCTTGATAAAATATTGCAATTGAAATATATTACTGGGATAAATAATCAAAAGGCATTTTATCCTAAAAGAAGAACTGGGTTTACTATCAACCATTATTTGGCAAGAATCTCAGAAGTACAAATCAACAGTGCCTTTGTGTTTGAAAGAGCCATTTCTTTAGGGACAGTTTGAAGATCATGATTGAGAAAACAAAAGTAGATCCAGATGTTTAGCTCATACCCAGGTGTGTTTGGCTGGATCTGTCTTGCAATGAAACCTATCCCATATGATGTTCAGAAAAACATTGCTTGGATATGATTATCCATAGAAGGTTAAACCTGATACAAAGTAACCCTGATTTTGCTTTGATCTTTTAATTGTGAGGGGCATCACTTAATGGTCACTTGAATACAATACAATGTTTTTCTTTTGCTTTTCTGTTTGTTCATTAGATATTATCACAGTGTAGGATTCTAAAGCACTTAAGCTAAGAAATGTATCTAGCACAATTAAAATATGCATGTAGCAAAATGAAGAGACAAATATATGGAAAATCATCTGACTACCGTCTTAAAAGAAAAAAAATCTGAGAAAAATAATGTAACAGATGGCTACATGTGACCAAAAACATTTTTCATTTAGTAGTTGGTATTATTTTAACAGGAAATTACTGTCTATAGAGTTGGATTAGCATTTTTAAAAAGTTGAAAAGTTGTTTGCATAATAGTGTCATAAATAATGTTAAAGTACAGTGGTACTTCGGTACTTGCCTGCTATGAAACTTGTCAAATTTGGTACTCGACACATTTTTTTGTAAAAATTTTGTCTCAATACTCTTAAAGCTTAAATATTTTTTTTAAAAAAAACAGACTGATGACTTTATATAAAAAAGTCAGGATAATAAGTCTTAATACACTCCCACTTTCCGCATCCATACATTCTGCTTGTTTCTCCTTAGCTTTTAATTATAATTTATCTTTTATTATGATTTTACACAATAACAGTGATGTTGTAAGTCCCCCAGAGTTACCTTGCATCTAGAAGGGTGGCAAACAAATTTAATAAATAAATAAATATAACTAGAACACATTCTCCTCAGCACCCAACAACCAGAAAAGAACACTAGGCAAACAATCAAGCAAAAAACAATATCCTAATCAGGAACCACCAAAAAGAAACCCATACCTCAACCAAAATAGGCAGGGCAAGCTACTGCATATAAACAGGGAGCAAACCCCACATTTATTTGTACTGATGATGTTACCTATTGAGTAATGAAATATCAGCAAACAACCAACCAAGCTCAGAGAGCACCTAGGACTCCACAGTTCAACTTTGAGGTACATATATTCTCTTCTGTTGGATATGTTTTTGATTCATTTGGTACATAGTGACATAACCTAACCCATCTGAAGAGCCATGATGGCACAGTGGTTAGAATACAGTATTGCAGGCTGATTCTGCTGACTGCTAGTAATTTGATCCTGAGGTTGGTTAAATGAGGATCCAGATGATTGGGGGCAATATACTGATTCTGTAAACCACTTAGAGAGGGCCGTAAAGCACTATGAAGCAATATACCGGTATAAGTGCTATTGCTATCTTGCTCCTCTTTTTCAAATGAGGTCTTGGCAATTCTTTTGTTATAGCTACCAATATACTTTCTGTATGAATTATAAATGAGTTTCAACAATATGTATCAGAATTATTACCATTAATATTACTTCATATATTATTATGAATAGCAGTATGAGTTACTAAACCTGAAGTTCTTATTCTGATTGTATTAAAGAATAAGACTTGCAACTCAAAGTTATGAATTTAGCATTATTTCTTGCTAAATATCATACTTGAAAATTTGATTATTTTTGAAGAATTCTTCCTCCTAAAAGTCACATTTCTAATCCAATTGAAGCATTTTAGTACTGGGTTTACATTCATATGTCTAACTTCCCAATTACAGCCTCTGAATCATCAGATGCCACAGCAAATTCCAGATTTTATGCAAAACTCATTATTTACCAGTAATAAGAGCCAAGTCATACTTCCCTATGGAAAATGTTTCAAGCCAATCTGTTTTGGTAATTAAACAAAGCAACTCACAACTTAAAGAGCAAAGTTTTTCAAGGTTATTTCCTATAGAACAATTACAAGAACTTCTTTGTCTCCCCTTGTCTCTCTAATACAGGGGTCTTCAAACTTGGCCCTTTTATGATTTGTGGACTTCAACTCCCAGAATTCCTCAGCCAGCATGCCTGGCTGAGGAATTCTGGGAATTTAAGTCCACAAGTCATAAAATGGCCAAGTTTGAAGACCCCTGCTCTAATACCTCACAGTGCTGTCTCCTCACTTCCTGTTCTTGGTTCAAAGTTCCCCATTCTTTTGCTTTTCAGTTGCATTTGTAGTCCAATCAATCAGGACTTCACTCAAGAGCGATAGGCACAAAGGCCAGGTTTTCTACTCCAATGTTTCATATTACAACTAATCATAGTCATGACATTGTCTAAATCATACTGGCTGTGGAATTCTGGAAGTTGAAGTCTACATGTCTTAAAGTTGGCAAGGCTCATCTTAAAGTTGGCAAGGTCATCTTGCTTGCTCATGCACAAAAACACCCACTAACTGCCTGCCTCTTCTGAAGGAACTTTCTAGCTATGAAATTCTGGACCATTTTGTTTGCTTCTTTGAAATTCATTAGTGGACCAGTGAAAGGTTGCCTTTTTCTTTTACAGTTCACTAGTGAAATGTTGAGATATGTTTGTTTTTACAAATGTATTAAACCAATAAAATAGGCTGCCATAGGAAATAGCCCTATTGCAAGACAGCACTTGAAGCAAACTAATATAAGCCAATTTAGAACTTTGAATAAATCATTCATATATGAAATAATATGCCAATTTAGATCTTTGAATAAATCATTCAAATATGAAATAACTTCATATTCAAAAAACTTTAAAACTTATATATTTGGATATGTCCTATGCCTTTGGAATCCCTGTTTCTCTCTGAACTTAGTTGCTTCCTTGCAGACATTTCATTACCCTGTGTTATCTCATAACTCAGTGTTATCTTCAGATGCTGATGATGTTATCTAGTTGGGTAATGAAATAACCATAAGCAACCAAACTTGGAAGGTACCAGGAATTCTACAGTTTATCCCTGAGCTGCGTATCTCTGATAGTTACTTGTCCTTTCCAATGAGACTGGTTAACATAAGGTCAGTGGAGACATTGCATCAGAAAAGAACTCCATCTGTGAAAAGCAAAAGAGCAAGCATGTGAAAAAATAATGTTTTTAATATTAAAGAGAACAATAGAGATGGGATATTGGGAGAGGTTGGGAAAGTAGTAATGACTTATCAGAATTTTATTCTGATATGTCTGTATTTAGTGATATGGGAAATACTATAAGCAACCCAAAGCTTTCAAGGTAGGGCATAAAAAATCTAAATAAAGACATTCAAGACAAAGAAGCTTGCATACCTTCTGGTAAAGGTAACCTCAGATGGCTACAGTTCTATTTTTGCAATGTGAGAACTCTGCGTTGTTATGCAGTTCTTTTTTTAAGTTCTGTATTAATGCTGGTAAGGATTTCAAGAGTAGTGCACTTTAAATATTTGTATTCATTGCAGACAAGGAGTCTGTAGAATCAGCATTTTAGCCAATTAAGTTTTAATCAGGACAGAATGTTAAAATATACTAATTGAGCTAACCCCGTTGGCATGTTTTGTCTTCCTTGGTATGTCACTCTACATTCTTTCATTTCACTGCTTACTGCAAAGTAGAACAAGTGTATATACTATTGCTAACATCAAAGATTAGGAGAGTCACTCTCAGGGCTAGTTTTTCCAAATTTTTCCTCTGGGATTGTGTGATATTTATATCAACATTTATGTGTAATCCAGAAAAAGAGTGTTTGACAAGATCTATCAACAGGTTAGAGAACACAATGCTGCAGTCGTATTCAGTGGTTGTCTTCTTCATTGACTTAATAGCATAAACCGGAGACATCCATAACCTGAAGTGAGAGTAAATTATAGAAATGCAAACTCTTCAAAAGAGTTGATCAATATGTTGGAGTGTAAACAAGGCACCTCTGTCTGATATAGGGAAGTCAGTACATGAGAGGATATTACACTTTAATCATAAACTTAAAAACTTGACTGCTTCTTTCTCTCCTGCAGTTTATTTGAGCGGACTTTATAACATAGATAAATCTTTGGATTTGTGACAGCTTTGTATTCACATTTACTGAACTAGGCAAGAAACACTGAAAAGACATGCAGATAGAAACCCTTGTTTCCACTGCTGACACTGTGCCAGAAGTTACCCTTGCGTAAGATAAATGAAGGTTCCTGAATAAAAATTAGCCTTTAATTTCTGTAAAGCAATTCAGTTGCTTCAGAGAGGATCTGGTTTGCTGTCTCAGCTGCATACCAGGTGTTTTCAATTGCTGACTAGAAAAAAAGTGCAGAAATAGTGTTTTGGCCTTCTGACAGCAGTTAGTGGTGCCTTAGAGCAATGTGAATGGTGCCTGTTGGAAGGCCTCAGTCATCAATGTATGAGGACGGTATCTTTTGTCACTGTAAAATGAACCACTCTAAAGGACTGGCAAGAATTATTCATACACCATTTAATGTTTATCAGGGTTACAAACACTAAGCCTTGTCAAATAAATTGGCAATATATGTAGATTGGGACTGGATCCTAATCTATAATAATAGATAATTTCAAAAATGGCAGTAACCTAATTGTTAGGAAAGTATGCTAATTATGAAAATAACATTTACATACCATATTATTTATAATGTCAATAGCCTGCTAAACAGTCTAAATCCATCAGGGGAAGACTTTAGCTATTTTGCTCAAGACTTCAGCTATTTTGTATTTCAATGCAGAACCAGAAACGGTTTTTATTCAGGTGAATTATTTTAAAAGCAGGTCTTCATGTTTTATGTTTTCATTAATCCCCCATCAAAAAATAATTGACTCAAATCAAGAAAGACCAACAGTACTTTGTATGTAAAGTGACACTTTTCCAGATTCAGTCTATGGCATCTCAAGCAATTAGGATCACATTGTAAATGGCACACATATCTTTACAGACTTGATCACATAAACTGGTTACTTTTACTCCAAAGAACCGCAGCCAAAACAATAGTAGACTAGACGAGCGATTAGATTGGTGAAGGCATCTATCACTTCAACCAGATAAGCAAATTGCACTTTCCCTTTATTTTATAGCAAAGATACAAAACATATTGAGGTCATTGGTCATCAATATTTCTAATGTTTCTCCTAATCTGGAATAAAAACAAATGAAATAACCAATAGTTTTCTATTCTTCTCTGATAGCTTCATTTTACAGTCTGAAGTAGTTACTTCATTGTATTGATAACCTCTGACATAATTTAGAAAAGTTTTCCATAAGTTAATATACAAACTAACATTTTCCACATAAATATAAGAATGAGGCATTTGATGAAGTCAAATGTATCTTTTATATTTTTCCTGGTTTTAATTTCTTTCTGGGAATTAGAAAATATGTGCTAGGTTGCATTTCTAGAATCAAATGGATAGAGCAAATGTTTGAGACATGGTGGACCAAGCAATTGTAGGATTCTTCATGAAATCAGTTTGATTTCTAATACATTATCCCAGCAATTTATCTGCTAACCTAGTTTTCTGATTCAGTCTGAAGGGTGGGGGAGAGAAAGTGATGAATGCAGAAGATGAACACAAGCAATTTGTCACTAATTATAAAAGTTACAAAGTTGCTTTTATTTATCTATTTGATCTCTTGATTCAGTTACATCCCATCTTTCTATTGCAGCAATTGTTCAATGCAGATAACAACATTTAGTAATAGAGAATAAGAGCCAAATGGAGCTGGTATGTGATCAGGTTGATGAATTTTTGCTTTCCATTGGTCTCTTTTATAACATTCTGATGGAACATCTTCTTTCTAACTACAGTTGAAAGAGAGAGGAGATCAGTAGAACAAATCTTTCTATGTAGAATCAAACCCAAATATAAGGTGTCAGAATTAATATTTATACTTTTTCTTCAAAGGACTTTTTTAATATATGAATTCAGGAATATCAGCAACATTTAATTAACTGTGCAGAAATCCAAGGAAATAAATTTATCAAAAAAGGATTCATACACTATATTAATCCAGGGTTTTTATTATTTTGATGGAGAGATTGCATCATAAGAACATAAGAACATAAGAAGAGCCATGCTGAATCAGGCCAAAGCCAGCATTCTGGCTTTGCTGAATCAGGCCAAAGTCCAGCATTCTGATATGCAATGGCCATGTAATATATTGAAAACCATTAAAAATAAAAGGGTTATTTCAGATGTTATAAAATCTGATCATGTTACCTAGTTTGGTAATGAAACATCTTCAAGAAAACCACCAAGCTCAGAGAGCACAAGAAACCCACATTACAAAATCTTAACCTGTACCAGTTCCCTTTACTTTAAACATTTTTGACAAAAGCATAATAAAGTACTGAAAGATATCATAATCCTTATACTTTGTTACAAAATTAGTAATAATATAGCACTGAAAAATGGGTACAGGGCTTTTCTCTAAAGACCCTGGATAGAGTAATAATAACATATGCTAGTGTTTCTTAAGCTTGGCAATTTTAAGATGTGTGGACTTCAACTTCCAGAATTGGTTAAAGAAATTATTAAACCATATCAACCACCAAAATTTAACTGGGATTTTTAAAGTTTGGTTTCTTGACCCCTGTCTATATCCAGCTGCAAAATGTTTAATGCACTCTTGAGACTTTTATTCACAAGGAAACCTGTCTCTCTGATCTTGGAATCTTTCTAATAAATTCCCAAGGTTTATTGATTTTATGTTCTGGAAATAAAGATCCACTTAAAAGTTCTGAGTGAAAGCCAGTCTGATCACTACAGATTTAGTTTTTGTCACGGGTACCGTGTTAAAGTGAGGGAAGAGAATATAAAAAACATATAGCCCTAAAGTTCTAAATCTATATCTGGTTATCTCAACACAGATTGTATTTTGTACACGGAAGGCCAATTGTGCTGTAGGTCTTGATCATGATGATCATATACAGAGATTTCTTTAGTGTTACTATTCTTGATGTACATTCTCAACATTTTGACATAATAGCTACCAGTCATTCTTGCTGACAAAAAGTAAAGAGTTGTAGCAATTAAACATGTGATTGAATCCAGACACTTAGATGGTAGTCTTCCCTACAGTTTACATGTGGGCCCAATTACATGGGCATAAATCCATTTATGTACATACATGTTTGTGTCAGTGCAGTATCATACATTAGGAACTCTATGGTTTTTTTTCTAGGAATCATGAATCAAAAGGAGACGACAGCATATTATATGCTTTGCAGATTGAAAAAGACATCTGTTGCTCATTCTTTTAGCCCTATGTTGCCAAAGCATAAATATGAAAATCAAGAAGGTAAAAAGGCAGATGATTCTGCCAACAATTGAAACACTTCCTCCCCGCTTTTTTTTTTTTTTTTTTGCTTTGGAAGGACAAACTGTTGCCCTTAAGAAATGTTATAAGACTTGTGTTATCACTTTGAGCTTATATGAAATACCAATATTTCTATTTCTACAGTTCTCTTGCTGAATTTCCTTTTCTGATTTAATTCTGGCAGAAAGTGTTCAAGATCCTTAGTAGAGTTGCACTTACTTAAGTAAACAGTTTTGTAGAGCTATGGGGTACTAATTGCTAAGGGGAAAGATAGGAAAATTATTTTCATGTAAGAAAAACAATTGCCCACCAAGAAGTAATTGAGGAAATGTTCCAAATTGTGAATGGAACACCCTGGCCAGACATATTTTGGCTTCTGAGAAGGATGACAGTGGTATTTGCCTTCCAAGTATAGCAGGCCAGGTGATTGATTTCATATTTCATTCCCGACGTGGGACCTTAGTTTTCATTGCCTGTTACATATGGTGGGAGGAGGAGGAGGAGGAGGAAGAGGAGGAGGAGGAAGGATTCATCAGCTACTGTACCTTTCAGTAGTAGCTTCCTTCTACCTAATATAATTTAAAGCAACTATTGTTGCTTTATTAATTTGCTATGATTATAGAGTTCCTAAATTGTACTTAATTGCTTAGCTGTTACACTTGAAAAAGAGACTTTTACATATACATTTTTCTTTGTAATCAGAGCAATTGCTCATTATGTTTTGAAATTGTTGAAATTATATATCATTATAAAAAGTAATTTAAAATAAGTTTAGGAAATGAATCGTGAAAACTATTCATTTGTTGAAGAACGAATAGCTTTCAAAATTTATTCTTCAAAAAGAGTGACGAGCCAGTGTGATGTAATGGTTAAAAGTGTTGGTCTAGAACCCAGGAGATGGTGAGTTCTAGTCCTCCCTTAGGCATGAAAGCCAGCTGAGTGACCTGGAGGCCACTCATTTTCTCTCAGCCCAACTCACCACAAAGGTAAGTATCCATTCAGTCAAGTCCGACTCTTGGCAATTCTAAGGGCCAGGTCTCTCTACAACTTCTGATCTTGCATTATTTCTTTGTGGTTTTTTTTCCTACGCTCTGGCTGGTATCAGCTTTGATGGTGTCCACCCACCATGTTCTTTGACAGCCTGGTTTCCTTTTACCACTAACTCTTCCAAATATAATTCCTACCTCCAGTGAATTTCCCCACATGACCTGGCCAAAGTAAGTGAGACAAGTTTTGTGATTTTGCCTTCTAATGACATGTTTGGTGTTATGTGCTGTAGTACTTGCTTGTTAGTCACCTTTTCTGTCCAAGCAATATGCAGGAGTCTTCTCCAGCACCACAACTCAAAGGTGTTAGTCACCTTTGCTGTCCAAGCAATATGCAGGAGTCTTCTCCAGCACCACAACTAAGTTACAAGCAAAAGATCTCTAAGAATACAGCTCTTGGTTTCCTTACAAAACTGCTTATTTTATAGTTTTCTTCACAACTAGTGCATAAAGTGAGGAATGTGTATTATAAATTTATTGACATAAAATTTGAAAATGTGCTCCTGGGCAACAGTGTCTGGGTGTATATCTAACAATTGCCTATTTCTCCTTAATCCCTTTTTCCCCTGCATATCCAATGTTCCAGAGCTGAAAAAAATTATTTTCCTACTTTTTCCAAAACTAAGGCTGTGCATCAGGATTGAATTAGAGGGTTAAGTATATTAAGAACTACTGCAGAGAATACATAATTTATACCGAATGCGTAGAATTCATGTTTTCCTTTTGGCTGCAAAGTATGGCATATAGTACAAAAAATGCTGAACCTTAGTTTTGAAACACTTCAAACCTCATAAACCAAGTGTGCAAATTAAGGTCATATTCACACTTACCATTTAAGCTGTTCCTGTCCTGTGCTCATGTCAGCTTGAATCTAAGCCAGTTTAATAAAATTCTGCCTGGACTGAGACACTTAAACAACAGCTTACAAAATATTCATTCTGCAATGTAGCCTACCACATTTTCTTATTGACCCATTCCTCCATAGGCCTTAAGTATACTTAAGTAAATTTATATATAGAAAATTAAAGCATAAAAATATACATACCCTAAGTCACAACTCTTTTAAAAAGAATTGAACATCGTGTAGACATAATAGGTGCAACTTGCCTTGTTAAAAAATGGTTGCTGATTCAAACATGGAGAAATTATTTCTCTGAGCTTTTTACTTTTCCCTGTACTTTTTTTTAAAAAAAAAACACCAATGTCTAGTGGTCAGCCATTTGTTCTGAGGCTTTCTGGTTCTTCTGTTTTTCCTCTTTGCTCCTACAGCCTGCAGTGGCCCAGTTTTATGATCTGGGATTTACCTCAAGACAAGTATTTTTCTTTATATTTTATCGAGAAGGTATGAGTAAATGTTATAAATGGAACGGCAATAGGAATAAGGAAATAAATTATAGTTTTATACTTTTATATGCACGAACTGGGTTTACAGAGATTGGCAAAAGAATGGGCAATGGATGACAGCAGCAGCAGTAAGAAATTGTGCACTTGGAGAAAGAAATCAACTTGTACTAGTACTCTGTAGCACTGAATACCAACATTATTCCTGAGAATGCCTTCCTAATATTGCATCTGCATGGAACACTTTTTTCCATAATTGTGCATTCAACAGCAGTCTTTATTGTACTACGACCTTTTGTCTCAAAGGTGTTTTTTCAAAAGGCAACTGGACTTCCTTTGTTTTTCCTTGAAAATGTTTCACTTCCTATCCAAAAACCTTCTTCAGAAATGAGAAGTGAAATCTTTTCAAGGAAATACATAGGAAGTGCAGTTACATTTTGAAAAGCACCTTTGGGACAACCATGACCTGGATGACTGAGAATCTCCATAGACACTAAACATTTCACTTTAAAAAAACAAAACGAAAAACAAAACTGTTAAATTAATGGAAACCCCAGTCATGCCCATGACCTCAATTTTATTGGCTTGATAAGCAGTGAAGCCTCTCTCAAAGGCTCTGAAAATTTATATTAGAAGTACTTGCACAGGTGAAAATGAAATTACATTTGAAGAAAGCAAGCTTTGGGCTTTGCTGGACTACAGGGACAACAATATACAAGCCCCAGAGTTGTCAGTGAAGAGCAGAGCAAAAACAAACCTGGTTTATTATTGACATCATTAATTTATGCACACATTCTATATTGGTAGTGTTGTTGTGTTTTTATTATTGTACGACGATTGTTTTACATTGCATTTTTATGTGAGCCATTTGTATGCAATGGTATATAAATACATTTAATAAAATAAATAAATTCAGTCCTAAAAGGTTTGCAAAGTCAACAGCAACCACCCATGTTTAGTTCATCATCTGGTGTGAGGATTTTAAGCCAAAGACATCTGTATTCAGCTTTCCCCTTTAAATCCTTTTCTGCAGAAGCCAAACATAACACAATGAGTGAACAAAGCGCTGGCAGCTGATTAACATCTGTTGGTTTGATTAAGATCATAAAGATGGCAGATTTTCAAGATATAATAATTTTAGCTTGTTTTTGCAACAAAGGAAGACATTATGTAGCTGCCTTGCTGTGGCTGTAAAGATCATATGCTTTACATTCATATTTCACACCTGGAGCAATGGGGAATCCAGGCTTCTCAATTGTTTGTGGAAATTCCCTTTTATGTTAGACCAATAAAATACATCAGAAACATTCCAGCTACTGTCATTAATACAGTGGAAACTGTAGACTAGCATGCCTCATGTCATAAGGGGCTGCAATGTAACATATTTGCTTGTAAATTACAAAGAAACCAACCAGGCTTGTCTTGGGGGATAGGAGAGACATGATCTTCCTTTGCCAAAGACTGCAGATTAGTCTTTTCCATTTTTGTAAAAGCTTGGCAGACAAACCTGAATGATGTTCTCTTCTCATTTTATCTGAACTGAAAGTAAATCATGTGAAATATGAAATGACTTTTTGCAGATCATCTTCATTCAGGATCTAGTTCAATGGTTTCACTAAAAGTTGCAAATCAGGGCAACCATAATGGACAATTTTAAAAGGGAATTCAATAAATTCATAGAGATTAAAGTGATAACAATGTCTACTGGCTATGTATACAATCCATCTCCATTATCCAGGAGAATGATATCCTACCATTGAATATCAATTATTTTGGGAAATAGAAGGAAATATTATAGGCGTAATCACTGCTTAAGACAGTGTTTCTCAACCAACTTTAAAATGAATGGATTTCAACATGGTGGACTTTATAGCTGGCTGTGGGATTCTGGGAATTGAAATCTACTCATTGTAAACTTAGTGAGGTTGAAGATCACTGGCTCCTGTTTGACTACTAAAAGTACAGAATGCTAGCTTTGTACTGTTGCAGCAAGATTTTTCTCATGTTCTCATGATTCAAACTGAACCATATTACTAAACAATTTCCATTTTATAATATGTGCATACTTCTCTTGACCCAGTGCATTTCTGAAGATGAATAGCAAATATATTACTATATTTGCAATCTATCTATCTGCAATAGCTCATAACAAAATGAGTCAGCTAACAAGCATCCATCTGAGATATTTGAGAGGCTGTGCATGTTTCCAAAATTATTTGAAAGAAGTGCTTTAGATCTAGTACAAGCATAGCACCTTGCTACTATTCCTTAAAACAGCTTTTCTTTCATCAGGTTCCTGCAGGACCCTAGAAAAAAGGTTCAAATGCCATAAAAGGCAAATAACTTTAATAAATTATCTCCTTAAAGCAGACACATCTTGTACAAGCAAAACCTGGTAGTCCTTCAATTGCATCATTGCAACTTGACCTTTTTAGCATACCCTGTGGACACTCTTGGATAAGAACATTCATAGCTGTGGTACCATCACTGTTCTCTTCAGTTGCCCTTTTACTTTTCACAAATCAGCTGTAAGTCACTAAGCAGCAGTGGTGGGATTCAGCCGGTTCGCACCACTTCGGCAGAACTGGTAGCTAATTTTTTGTTAGACTTCCAGAAGTGGCATCCGCACAGCGAACCGGTTGTTCACATATTTGAATCCCACCACTGCTAAGCAGCATTACGTCAGTGTTTATTTCCCAAGTAAAAATCTGAGAAGAATAAATAAGAAAACCTGTTGAAAACCCATTTGATTGTTAAAGATCAAATAATTGCCTTCTGCAAAAGTTTGGAAAGGATGATGTGAATTTGTGATAATCATATGCTCATGAAGACATTTGAGGAGAAAAAAATTGACAAGATTTTGGGGCATGTTTGGCCAGCAAAATGCAAATTTGTGTTCAATGGTGTGGGAGTGTATTCTATCCCCATTAACACCCTGTCAAATTCTGCTGTTGACCTTAAGGCTGATAGTTGTTTCACAAGGAAGCTTTTTATGGCAATCTAGTCTGAAGCTTTCCATATGGTACTGTTCAAACACATTTGGACACTCTTTGTATAGTAAGTGCACAGCATACTTTTTCTTAATTTATTTGATTCTAAAGGGATTCCTTTTGTCATTGTTTCAGAATTCTAAAGTCGAGCAGCATCTGTTTTGTACAACAACAGATTGCTCTGAAAAAGAGCCAAGGTCACTTCTGAACCGTGGCTCTTGAATTACTGTTTTAACTCACAATCCAGAGCAATAGGCTTGAAAATGAGCAAAGTCATTCACAACAGTTCTTATGGTAGAAGAAGCAAATCACTCTTCAGTTCAAACATTGGCTTGCCTGTTTGATTGGAATAATGACTCAGGAATAGGGAAAAAAAGAAATGGCCAGAGGTGGATTCCTTATTACATATAAATGGCTACTTGTGAATGGTGATAATGATATATAGATTAACTTCTAACATATATTGGGCTTTAAGTTTACATTTACCCCAAGATCCTTTTCAAGATAGCTCTTTTTTTTTTTCACAGCAGTGGTCAACAAGTGTTTGAAGTGAGGCTGACGCCATCCCAGCAATACTGATCAAGTTGGTTGTTTCCCCACTATTAATATCAGTAAGGAAACAGCAATCTCAGGTGACCAGATGCATGCATAACTGTTTGCAAAATTGCCTCCAGCATATCATTCAAAGATTGAGTACAGCCTCTATCCTGGAAAATCTATGTATCTTAGTGTTACTCAGTTTGCCCTATCCTTTCAATCAATGAATGTGTATGGTAGTAGTGTAGTTACAGTTCACAGGAATGCAGCATGAGGTGTATGAAATGTGACCTACAAAGAACTAAAGAGAGAGTGCTACTGCAAAATAGAAAAAAATGTACTACTAATGTCCTATAGGTTGAATTAGTATGCCAGATAGATACCTATGAAAATGCTTCCAAGCACTAATGAGGGAACAGCACGCAATATATGGAAATTGGGTGTGGTCTATTAACCATGCATTTGTATTACATCTAAAAGTTAATGTAAATACCATATATATACATATATGCACTGAACACCAGTAGACTTGCTTGATGCAGGGTTGCCACAAACCTTCAGTTTCTTCCCATTCTGATAGGAGTTGCCAGCTTAAGTCAGCTTTCTAGTCAAACAGGTAGCATGGAACAACTGGTTATTATGAAGATCTAACAACAATCCAGAGGTCAGCCAAAAGAGCAAAGTGGTTCAAAATACCAGAGAGTGCAAGAAAGTAGAAAGGTACAAACTGGATCTGGATCCCACTAGCACAATGCAAGATTTCAAGCAGCTACTCATGGCAATATTCAATACTTTCTACTGATGATTTTCATCTCGGAAGCTGCAAAGTTGAGTTGCATAACTTCCTTCAGAATGCAGACTTATATTTAGGAGCTGTTCCAATTGCTGCATGAACCTGTACTCCCAAGGAATTGCAGCTCTTTGCTATGACATATTAGCAATAGCACTTAGGCTTATATATTGCTTCATAGTGCTTTACAGACTTCTCTAAGCAGTTTATAGAGTCAGATTATTGCCCCCAACAATCAGTCATATCTTGCTGCTACCATAAGAATGGTATTTTAGTTTGACAAAGTCTTCAGTTTGTGAATTTAAAATTATTTCTTTTGTTTGGTAGAAGGATTGCAAGAACCAAACTTTAATTGTGTATATGTTTGCACACATGAATGTTTTGCATGTAACTACATTCAGGTACATGAAAACTAGAATATATGCCTTGTCTGGTATACAAATCTTAACAGGGACCAGATGATGGAGGTAACAAAGTACTAAGAAAGGTAGTGAACCACATATCAGGCCAAACAGAAGCAAATTAGTCTCCAGTACAGGCAAAGCTATGGCCCATAAAGGAACAAAACAAGATCTCCAGAGTTTAGAGTACTGAAAATAGAGAGTTTAATGAGTGTGCTGTTGAAATGGACCATCAGGCACTGATGAAGCTGACAAGGTAAAGCAAGGGTCATCTCCAATTCAATCTGCATCACTTTAAGTGCTTCTGAAGGCCATGGCAGCATTGTGCCAAAAACCCTGCACAAGAAGCCTAGTGCATAAACAATTTAACGGTAATCATCCTAGACTTCTCTAGTTCCATGGGCAATCTGTTTGATTTTCATTATTCCAAATACATGTGAAATGTAACTTTCTCAAATGGTCAGAGGGGCCCCACTCCAAATATCCTTTATAGTTTAACTCAACATGGTAAAGCAATATAGACAGAGCCTCTCAAAGATCTGTAGAATCCAGAACTCTTTATATATTTGATACCCCTTTGTAATAATGGTAGTGTAAAATGATGGCATGCAAACAGAATAAGGCAACAAAACAAACAAGATGTAAATTGCACATTAAAAAAATAACAAGGACCTGAATCTGTGCTGTCCTTTGAGCCCAGGCCAAATTATTCCACTATTCCCCATACTGACGGAATAGAGATTGCCATATACAGAGTTTAAGATCAGTAAGCTCTAACTGAAACTAATTTTTAAGCAACATTTAATCTCTTCAGGTTTTAGAATACCTATATAGGCCAAGTATCTGAGCCTAGCTTTTTACTGACTCTATACTTAATTGGCATTTTCTTGGCTTGGCAACTCCTAAGACATTTCTTTGACAAAGAGAAATATGAAGCTTATTAATTTTCTTAATATGGCAGAAGCATAAGTTAGTTGAAAAAGTTGTATTCTGTAATATAAAATGCAGTATAAAATACAAATGTGTATATATTATTTACAGATTTTTCTAAATGAAGTAGATGTTTGATTATTTCTAATAGATAAGTTTCTATTTATCTACTGCAAAAGAGTCTTTTTTTGAAGACATATTGGCTTGTCAAATTATGCTGAAGATAGGCCTGTCCTTTCTTGCTCCCAAAATATGAAATGAACACAAACACACATATGGGATTTAGATCTTCCCATAGCATTTACTTTTTGTTGTCAAGGTACATTGCTTTAAACTCACTTTGAATGTTTTAATGATTTTTTATTTTAATGTCATTGTTAAAAGGTAAGGATTTCCCCTGTCCAGTTTTGTCCCAGTGGTGCTCATCTCCATTTTTTAGCCAAGGGAGCCAGCATTATCTGAAGATATTTCCATGGTCATCTGGCCAGCATGACTCTGTGCTGAACACATGGAACACTGTTACCTTCCTGCTGAAAGGGTACCTATTTATCTACTTGCACTTGAATGCTTTTGAACTGCTAGGTTGGCAGGAGCTGAGGCAAAAATGGGAACTCACCCTGTTCACATGGTACTTGGGTCTCAAACTGCCAACCTTCTGGTTGATACATCCAGAATCCAGAAACTACTAGGCCACAGCACTCTGGGTATTATTGTTGATTTTGTGGCTTTTATATTTGCTGTGTATTTTTAAGTGAAATACAAATCCACTATACAATGCTAATAAAAAATGAAGCCTCTATAAATAGATCTAATGAGGCAATCATGTTGATATGGATGAGGTAGGTAGGTGTGAATCAGGTTATCATGGTGTAGAATTGATATATACTTGTGTTGCTTTAAAATAAATGTTGGCAAATTTGCACTTTAGAGATGATTTAATGCCCTCAGCCTTACCTTGAAACCATATGTTGATGAACTATAACTCCCATCAGGGGTGCTGAAAACTATAGTTTGAAAACATCTGGAGAGCCTTGGATTCTCCAGCCCAGTTCTAAATTCCTGTTCCTTGTATACTATAATAATTATTCAGATGCATAGCTAAATGTCTGTGGAGATTCTCAGTCATCCAGGTCATGGTTGTCCCAAAGGTGCTTTTTTCACGAGACAACTGGACTTTCTTGTTTTCTTTGAAGATGTTTCACTTCTCATCCAAGAAACTTCTTCAGCTCTTATTCAGATAGTTAACACTTATTTCCAATTGTTGGGATCTTTAGTGAAGCCATTGCAACTCTATTCTTTAAAGTGTAGTTGTGAAGTGGCTTGCCTTTTATTGAAATATGCATAATATCATTTTATTGGGTGTGAGATCAAGATAGAACATTCTGATACTTAACAAAGTTTCATATATAATCGTGCTATATGATAGCATAGTAAGGATTTGGTTTCACCACATTTAGATAAACCAACTCTGAATGCCTACAAATAACTTTGTTTATATTACTATTGTGTCCTTTCTTGTAGTTAAAAATTCAATAAGCATTTAGGTGTTTATGAAAAGACTGCAGTGAATACCTAAATATCTAGAGGAATGGAAGGATCCTCCTAGATATCCTAAAGGATCTTTCTGCTCCATTTGGCTTTAGATTGAACTCATTTTCCATATATTTTATTAAATTAAAACATAAATTAAATGCTCCTAAGGGCATTTATATGTTTTATACAGCAGTAAAAACATACCGTGCAACACAAAGCACATGTGCTTTTGAAATTATTTCTGCATTGAGACAGTCTTGTAGACTCATTCACTGTTATGAATGAATGAATGGAACTGTGTGTAATACATTCTAATGGAAAAATAAGAACTATTATTTGAACATATATTTTATTTCTGTGACAATAATACAATAAATGTGCATTAACTTTTATCTGACAAATGATGCTAAGGAGTCAATCCTATGAAGATTGAAATGGAGTAAATATTCTTCTAAGTCAATATGTAAGCTTGGCAATAAACTGGAATTAATACATTTAAAATGCATTTACATTTTATTGAATTATATACAGTATGTTTATCTCAGAACATGAACTTCAAGAGATTTGTAGATTGGAACTGAAACAAAATTCTTAATGAATCCACAGTCCACTTATCAAATTAATCTACTTGCTAATTACTGTTCAATAAAATGCTACCTAGAAATCAGAAATAAACTTCTTCCCACTAATTGTATCTACTAATCACAAATTTAATTTTCCAGCTGCTAATCACTGTGTTGCCAAAACACCATTCACGTACTGAAGAATTTTGACAAGTTTAGGGAAACTTCAGGTTGTTCTGGAAAAATCATTAGGAAAAATCCAGTGGGTAATGAGAACTGAACCTCTGGAACAGGAAAAGAGAATATAAAACTGGAATACAGTAAGAAACTGAATGGATTATCCTGCAAAAGGTCCTCAATTATTTTGTTATTTATTCAGCATATATATCCTACATTTCTTGTAGGAGGAAAACTGATATACATGGTCTTAACTCATTCCTATCTTATCTTCACAAAAACTATTATAGTAGTAAATTATTCCCCAGTAAGAGGACCAAAACAGAAAAAAAATCATTTTTCTATTCTTGGCTCTTCTACTTTCCTGGGTAGGAGGGGGCTACTTTTCCTTTTCTTAAGTTTCTTTAATCAGATGGGTTGAAAGAAGAGATGGTCCTGCAGGTTCTTGGCATCAAGCCATATAGGGCTTTTTAGGTTAAAATCTGTGCTTTATATTGCCACCCAGAAGTTTGCTGTAGGCCCTCTTGTTCTCTTCCATCCTAAATATTTTGCCTATTTCAGAAGATCAGAAGTATATTTTATTTTATATTGCTTTGCCAAAACTTTTTAAAGTTATGGTAACTGATTTATTTTTTGTCATAAATTTAGCATCTGATGTTTGAGACTTTTCCAAGCAGTATCTGATTTAAGTTTGATATTATGGTCTACCTGCAAATTGAAGTATGTTAATATAAAACTGTTAAATCTACAAAACCAGGATGGGTGTAGGTGACTATTTCTTTACACGTGCTTTGATGACACCAATCCTTATCTATGGCATTTAGCTAAAGATGACTTCTTGCTTAGGTCTACCAGGTATGAGGCTGCAAAAGTCCAGACAACCACTAGATGGGAATAAAACATACACACACATACACACAGAGTGGTGGGAGGGAGAGAGATAAATGTGAATTTTAAATACAATGGATCGTCATTATTTAATGTAGGATTAATGTTGGGGGAAAGTATCCAGCCCATTGGAACCTTGTTTTTTAACAACTATCTCAATTTTTAAAAATCTTTCAAACTGCTTTTAGAGCAGAAAAAAATGGGGAGGGGAGGTGGAGGGATGTTCAGAAAACAGAGAGAAAACGTCTGAAGCCTGAGGCTGGAATCCTGCTTTCAAGAGACACCATTAAAGGGAAACCTCAACCAAATCTTCAACTCTCAGGTGACAAGGTATAAAGTCATTTCTGCACTGTTTGATGTGGAGTCTTGGAATAAGTTTAATAATGGAGATTGTACTTGTGATTCACATGCTACCATCCCCACCACTTCCTTCTCCTCTCATGCTGAGCCTTGTCAATGCAAAGGAAGGTAGAACCTACACTATATGTACTCATCAGCTATTGACAGTGGAAAGAGCTGATTAAAAGCCTCTGAGGTTTGCTATATTGCTGATCTCACAGAGTGCTCATAAACTTATACATCTTTGGAAAACTATCATGTGTTTTTAACTTCCTGAAGAATTCTTGTAAAATATAACTTAACCACATTAGCCTTTGTCCTGTGCTTTTATTCCACTAATGGACAAATTGGGAGGAGGCTGAGAACAAATGTGCTATTAATTACCCAGATGGATTTTTAATAGAACCTTGGATTATTATTCAGCCACGAAACATTGTCCAGAAATTTCTTAATAATGCCAGTGAGTGCTGCATTCCTTCCAAGAGAATAAAGCTGCCATTGACCAGGAGGCTAAGCTATGTCAGGTTAGTTTAAGAGATAGCAGACAAAGACTGAGTATTGTGTAGGTGGAATGACAAGCCATATCCTAGCTGTCCAGCTTCTTCAGCAATGACAGATTTTCTAATTTGCTACAGATTCTCAGAAAAGTGGGTGGTCAGCTTAGGGGAAAATCAACAGTGCTGCTATTGATAGTGGGTGGGAGAGACATAATTCTGAATTAACCTGAATTGGTCTAATGCAACACAGAACCTTAGTAGCAAGATAAAATTAGTATTAGTGTATTAAATGGTAGGTCAGAATGTTAAGTTTCACTGTTGAAAGATCTACATGCACTAAGTCAGAGCATAATACAAACAGGTAATTCACATTAAGTTAATTATGGATGCATCTTTATTCCAAACAAAAACAAATACTAAAGATGCCTCTTTTCATGGAAAAAATAAACATGAAAAGATATGTTTATAACTATTACAAACTTCAGGTTACCTGGCTGTTTCATGTTTTATTTTCGTTTTATTATTTTATAGATATCATGGTGGCAAAGATAATTGATAGTTATAATTGGGTGTTCTTTTTCATTTTCTTGAATATTTCTGCCAGAGAGAGGAAATTTCATTTGAATTTTTCTTCCAGATCATTTGTTGACTATAAAATCCTCCAAATTCCATTTTAGCTATGATGGGCACTATAGTCTAGAGATAACAACACATTGAAACAGCATCAGATAGGGAAATATACAAATGATAAATTCATTCAAACCAGCATCCTTGTGGCCAGCTATTTAACTCTTATTGTTCTGTAAAATCACAATCACTGTGAATTTTCCATATCTATGTTTTCCTTTCCTGTGTCCACTTGTGTAATTTTCTGTGTTTCATTAAGAAGTTAAGACAGCAATCTTGTTACAATTGACTTGGGAATAAGCAACATACTTTTAAGCAAGTATTTGTGAGATCTCTCCACCCTTAGCCTTGTTGTTCCTTTCCCTACCCTATAAACCTAGTCCTTGAAAATTCAAATCTCCTCTGTTATTCAGGAAATTTGAGTACAAAGACATGGATATCAGTGACAGAGACAGCATTTTAAATGCAGAAAAGCTACAGTTGCAGAGAAAACTCAAGACACTTGCCAGCATGAAAAACCTACAACAAATTTGTGAAATTGACAGGATGCTACAATAATAACAGATCATACGTAGAAGCTAAAGTACAATGCATGATATCTTTTCAGAAGCCAGTTCTACAAAACATTGCCAATTTATTTTCACTTTAGAAGTTTAAAGAAGCAGTAATTATGGATGGATGGGAAAACATAGACTGTAGGACCACCATCTTTTTTTAATTATTATTTTTCAGAAAGAGACAAAGAGGCTTATCTTACCTGATACACATATTGTGTGGACAGCAGCAAGGCACAAAGGGGACTGAGGCTGGGCTACTACCGGTAGTTAAAATTATTGTATCCCAACACAAATTGTGCTGCCTTCATTGCCAGTCCTTATTCTGCCTCAGCAGTGAGCCAAAGGAATCTCATTTTATACAGAAATATGACAGTGACTGGTAGTTTCCTCATTTTCTTTTCCCATTTTACCAAGCTCTATCTGCTGATATGTCAAACCATTGTCAGTTTTTCCTTAAGTTGGGTGAGATCTTTGGAATGGCAGCATTGAGTTTTTGGAATAGGGCGGCATAGAAATCGAATTAAATAAATAAATAAATAAAATTAAGACATTTCAAATTGACAAATTTTGTACGTGGAAGAATAATATGTCACTCAGAGTATTTTAAGTAAAGATTTAGGGGCGGGGAGTTGTTAGACCTGTGCTGTTGTGCAACCAGTTATGGAATCTGTGGAGTAGCATCAAGAAGAATGGGACCAAATTCTCCCAATGTTTTGGTTGTGACTGGTTTCAAGGGTGTGGCATCAACTTGTTCAATTGGTGCTCTCTGTTGTTCAGAAGAGGACTACTAAAGTAGTTGAAGGATGGATCAGCAGACAGCGATGCAGCTGAGAAAAAAAAAGAATGTCTACAGAAAACTGGAATACCAAAGAATATTTAGGTACTGCAAAGTCCAGGTTAGAATTAGGCATTCAAGTGGATTTCAGTCATGAAATGGATAGGGACATGAGATTCTGAAGCAGTTTAGAAGAAATCAGTACGAGAATTTCATCCTGTGGTTCCTTAGGGTACACTCACACAGTTTCCTTTATCGCCACAACAATCTCTTTCTCTTCGCTCTCTCTTTCTCAGGGAAAGAAAACAAAAGGGTTCTGGAGAAGAAATAGCAAACTAAAGATAATAGAACCAATGACCACAATAGAATGAAGATCTGGCAAACAGACCAGCTCTTTGTACTTCCTTTCCAGATAAGGAGATGACTTGAGATCATCCAAATAGCTCCTTGCAAGGAAATGACACTTTATTCCCACATTCTGTGACTCATTCGATGTAACAGGTAATGAAGAACACATTTTACATACTTTTTGGCTATTGCTGACTGGCCGTGGCTGGCGGAGGGCTTTGCACAGATTCATCTGCTGCACTAATTATACCCTTTTCTGGACTGGGAGGCCTTGCTCACAGTGACCAATGCCTAAGTCTGAATTACTGCAATGAACTCTTCATGAGATTGCCCTTAAAGACCACCCAGAAATTTCAATTGGTTCAGGACATGGCAGCATGCACAGTAATGGGGTTACCTGCCCATGTAACACTGCTGTTGCATGAGCTGAACTTCCTGTTTCTTTTTGGGTGCATGTCAGGTATCGGTAAAGTCCTATATTACTCAGGGTCAGGCTATCTTCAGGACTGCCTTTCCTTAATGACATCTACCCAGGCTGCATGAACAGGTAGAGTGGGCACAATCCTGATTCCCTTCCCCCAAATTGTCATCTAGTGGGAGCTAGGAAAAGTATGTGTGCCTTTTCTGTGGCAGTCCCTGCCCTATGGAATACTCTGCCCCCTGCTTTTAGCTTTCCATAGAGCCATAAAGACCTGGCTTTTCGTCCAGGCATTGGAAGATTAAACAATGATACATTTCTGTGAATTAGCGCCAGAATTTTGTTTTTATTGTTTTTAATATTTTATGTTTTAATTGAATATGTTTCACAATTTTAAAAATGATTTGATTAAGAGTTGCCCAAAGTTGTCTGAAAGATGAGTGGCTATATAAATGTTTTTAAAAATAAATAAATTCAAATAGAGAAAGAGCTCTAAAATTCCCAGGGAGTTCGCCAGCGGCAAGATACCTCTTAAACAAAACCATGAAGGAGTTAATTATTTGCACAATAACTGATAAATTACAATAATGTTTAACTGATAAATCATAGAATGTAAGGAAAATCAATCACTTGCTCATGCAGAAAACCTACTGCATAGTATTATAGATTCTGTCTATCATTACATAACAAGTTATCATTTAATAACTGCTTCCTATGTCATGCATATAGTGCATGTAAAAATGGAGTGGGACTTCAGTGAAGCATTCATGGCTGCCAGAATGTCTTTGCTGACTTTCCCACTCCCCTTGGATGGTCCTGTTAGAGATTTTGAAGTCCCCCACTCTATTGTGGTATAGAATGACAGTAGAATTCCCTCTCTCTTTTTTTCCCCCTTAAGCTGAGCCTTCCTTTCATCTTCTTTATCTCACCAATGTTGTGGCTAAAGGCTACCTCTTCTCCAAATTCCCCTCCTTAGGCAAGTCTCCCATTGATTTACAAATAGTCCTTAACACACAATCATAATTAAGGCCAGAACTACAGATGTAAGTTGTTACAGTCGTAAGTCTAGACATCACATGACCAGACCAATTTTTTTCCAGCATTTTTTATGGCTGTTAAGTGAATGCTATGGTCATTAAGAAACTCCATGTTGTTAAGCAAAGACTGGGTCATTAAGCAAATCCTTTTTACCCAATTGGCATTTTTTTTACCAGAAACCAGAAAACAATTGTCCAAAATTGCTAAGCAACCACCTATAAGTTGATGTGGTGGAATCACCAGCTAAAGGAAAAGAGGGGAAGGGAGTAAAAAGGCATTCCAGCATAAAGTGACTCCATGGGAGGAAAAAGGAAAGGCCAGACCATTGAAGCCTTATCTGCCATTTCCAAAGGAATGCAATCAGTCTGGCAAGATTCTTATAAGGTAATCAGTAATAAAGGGCTTTGGCCCATTCACAGAGTTGTTCTGGTTCCTTGCACTAAGTACTGCCTGCATATCAGAACTATGATGTTCATGCAGCTGATGCCAACGTCAGCTTGGATAGCTGTGGTGGACTTGACAGGGCTCATGGAGATCTCCATGACCCTATTTCCACCCATAGTAAGAAGATTTTTTTTTAAAAAAAGTCAGTGATGATAATGGAAGCTCTTTACAATCCTAATTGCAGCATGAAGGATTATTCAGGGATGGGACACAGTTAAACCACAATTAAATTTGATGTATTATGGGCTAGGTTTTTATCAGTTTGTATTCGAAAATCCCACAATATTTTAACCTGCACATTCTGCTACTTTTTAGCTCTATGTTTCCACAAATGTTTCATTACTGGAACATGATAATTTTTAAAGATGTTCCCATGCATCATTTTGGTGACTGTGTTATGTCACTGGTTATAATCTGTTTGTGATATCTTCTTGTGCAAGCTAATGATCTACTGTTCTTATGGCACCCCTGACTTTGGCTAACAATGGAGAAACAATATGGTTTGACATACAGTAGGTTATAGTGAAAAGGAATTGTGCCTGGTGATCTCAGTGAATATCTGTCCTCAGTTCTCTTGAGACTTATTAAATGTCTCCACTGAGCCATACATAGCTTTTTTTTCCCAAATCAGACCATGGCAAAGTGTTTAAAGTGTAGGTTACAGTTAGCGACATCAGAATCAAACTCCAATTCAACTAGTTGGCCTTATACAGGCTATCATTAACAATTTAGAGGAAAGATGGGGGTGGCAGTATGACTGGGGATGATGTATGAGGGTACTGTTTTTGTGTCTACACACACATATACAAAGAGGCAGCAGGCTTCTCAACAGTAGGAGGGTTTTCTGATGCACATACTGTAGAGACATAGAAGGAGATTGCATTCCTTAACTATCACAAAACATATTTAACCTAAGAAAATGTTACAAATTTTCCATATTTAAGCAGTATGTAGTTACAAATAGATTTATTATAAAAGGAGATTTTAAAAAAGACGTATCTATTACTATATTGTACACTGTTTCAGTAGCTTGGAAGCCAAATGTTAGCATGCTATCAATAACAATACCTGTATACATCTATAAAAGGCAATTTATCTGTCTTTCCAAGATACTATCCAGCAATAAAAGCAAAACAAAAAACAGCCTAAAACCCAATTAAAACCCAGATTTTGAATGAGAGGATCAGTTAAATTCAAAAGAAGCTCCATGAAACATGGGTGGAATTTCCTTCTACATAAATATATTCAACACTACTGTGTAAGACTGCAAAATCTATTATTTTACTCTGTATGACTAGTGATGAAAATATTTGTGTGGCATTTTCTGAGGTTAAATTTGATTTCCATTATATTATAGTTTCACATTAGGAGACTTAAAAAAAAAAGAATTCTCAGCTGAATAATAGCTGTATACTTTCTTTGAATATAAATGAGTTCCAGTCCATTTTATCTGTGTGCAACTTTGGTGCTTTTTAGAGGGAAACAGGAGATTGTTTTTAGTTTCCCCCATCTCCCTTGAAGGCAGTGACAGAAGGCAAGTTAAATGATGAATGTTCACTTTAAAGTACTCAGTATATTGGGTTTCTTCTCAGACTCATACCTGCAGTCTCTCTGGGAACCCAAAGCAAATGCTAGGAAATCAAGCAGAAAATGAACCTTTACAAGAACTCAGGATGATTCCATTAAAAACAAAGGAAGGAAGCTATATATTGTGAACTATCATTTTTAATCTGAGGGTCTGAAAGCAGGGCCAAGCTGCATATGACACCAGTGAAATCTATGATTCGGCTTTTAAAAAAAAATTAAAAAGCAGCTTTGTTGGTAGGTAATATGGATGAGAGCCATGGCGCAGAGTGGAGTAACTTCTTTCTCCATGGGCCATGGAAAGAAAAGCAGATTGGAACTTTTCTTATTCTTGCTTTAAGATCCGTTTCAAACAAAAGTCTGTTCCTGTTCTTCTTTAGGAGAAAAAATACTGAGAAATTCAGTCATTTAACTTGGGATGTATATGTAACATGGCCTGTTGGTTGCTTTCATGCAGAATCTTTCAGAATCCATCAAGAATCCTTTGAATTTATACATCTGTCTGCAACATCTAGGTTTACCTTTCCCAACCTGGGTGTTTAGGCTGTTTTCAGACATGCTAACATAGAATTCTGGAAATTGCAGCCCAAAGATATTTGGAAGATACTTAGTTTAGGAAGGCAGAAATAAAACATACCATGATCACTGCAGCTACCCACAATGAGGCCAAAATAACAGTTTTTAGCATTCATCCATTTGGCAGTCTACTCAAAAAGTCTTGAAGAGGGGGCAAAAAAGGAATTAGGAGTTAGGGATTCCATGCTGCCCACGTTTCTAAAAACTTTAAAGCAGGAATGTGGTTAAGACGTATTTGATAACATATGTGTATCACCCATATTGCAGACCCTTCTTTCATTTACTGGCCGGCCTATTGAGTCGATTGAGATGAAGCAGCATATACAACTGTGCATATTACTTTGCACATGCAAGCACTGATGACAGCCTCTCCACTGTCTCCTAGTCCTTCCTGATCTTTTCTGAACAGAAGTGTCAGGCACCTATAAAAAGCACTAACTGTGCAGTATTAGCTGTAGGTACAGTTACAAAGATAGTTCTGTTTTCAAAGTATACATTTGGTACTTTTTTCAGAAAAAAGGCTTACCTGCCCAGCTAGAAAATACCTGGCTGATGTATTCTCAATATCCTTCTTTGCTTCCCCTCCCATCCACTCCCCTCCCCACCCCCACATGTCTTTTGGACATATTTTTGTAATTGCTTGTCCTCAGGTACAAAGATGCTTGCAGGAAGTCATTAATCTTTCATGAGCAATTCTGCCATTTCTTAATGCTGAACAATAAACCAGATCCGAGGGGCAAGTGTGCTCCTGTCACAGCATGCTTTGAGGTGAAAAGGAGGAGTTTGGGAGGAACACAAAACTGATCCAACAAGAGAAGAAATAATGAAATGGTTGTATTAAAGAAAGCAAAGTAACAGAACCACAACAAGGAAAAAAATTTCAGATTTGTTCCTTTTTTTTCTCTCATTTTCACCTGCAGCTTCATTTTTTCTAATTCTGAGAACAGATCAAAATCAACCACACACACACTCCAAACAAAAGTGATGTGACTGAGCCAAAATTTTCCTCCCCGTGCACAGCCAGAGAGACAGGTTGAGAGAGCCCTGACCTCCGTCCATTTTTTTCAGGCTCTTGTTTGTGCAGAGCAGGTGAGATGAACTGAACAGAGCCAAGACGGCCAGCTGGAGTCACCTATCCACCAGCTGCTCGTGGAAGGACCACCTGTTATTAAACAAGAAAGGGAGCAGAGCAGAGATATTACTGTCACTTCCCAAGACTTTTTTTGATGCTTTTTCAGAGCTTATTTAACACACAAATGTCTGTCAAGAAGCATCTCAGCTTGGCTCTTTGGCTTTTTGGGAAATGATTGACACTCTTCAATCACAGTAATTTTTATGGTGGTAAATGACACAGAAAAAAAATCCAACTTAATCCAAATTAAAATTGAACTCCATACACACTTCTTAGGAGGTAAGCCCCATTGAAACTACTAGATATGACATTTGAGGAGACATTCATGGGAATGGCTTGTTAACATTACTTACTGTTGGCGTAAACACCAATTATCATAACATATTTTATTTATTTAATCAATTTATACCCTGCCTTTTAACTTTGATTAAGACTTGCTTATACTCTGATATTCATCTTAACTGAATTTATCCTTTTTGAAAAAATAATTAAAATATACACAACAACACTATTTTAGTTGGTGAAATTTGAGTAAATCAATTGCACTGATTGGTATCATTTCACTACCAACGCAAACAATACTGAAGTATTAACTCAGTAGCTCAATTCTCCTTGGGGAAAACATTATACCCACTATTTTATAGCTTTATCAGTCATAATGATTTAATTGCTCTTTGTGCTAGTTGTACTAATTATTTTACTAGAAGTTACATAAGAACTAGAGGAATTAACAATATCTCTGTTCTGGATTCTGATGTGTTCTATGGGTTCCTGTGTGCTTAGAAAGTGGGAAAAAAGAAGTTAAAAGCAAGCCAGCAACTAAGATAAGATTTCATATTGGCAGAACTGAGAACATTTGCTGAAGTTTTGTGTTACTTTACAATTAAACAAATAAAAAGACATCCAATGTATTATTTTGAGTCAGGATTCATATGCCTTATATTACAAAGGAAAAGTAGGTTAATAAAATATGAGGCTTTAGTACTCGTTAGCCTTCTGTATAACTATTTAAAACATAAATGTCATACTCTCTATTTGTAGCTATTTATAGTCAGTTGCTTTTTGTTTTCACAAGAGGGCTTCAGAATATATGGAATATTATGTAGTTAGAGACAAAATACAGAATACTATTATGTAGTTAAGACTATCATATATACATCATAATCTGCTGATTAAAAAAGGAATTAAGACGGACTTCCGGTTCCGGTCACAAGGACCGGATTCTTTCTTTGAAAGCTCCGGGATGGGGCTTGCGCGAAATTCAAAATAAAGAAACACCGAGAAAGTGAGCGATGAAGAAAGAGGTCGGGATTGAAGAGGAACCTCAGATCTTTTAAAAAAAAGTGAGACTTGCCGCTGGGAGGTCCCGGGAAGCTGCGGACGGAGCCGCGGAAGCTGGTGGTGGCCAGGCAGCCGGCAGGCCCGAAAACGCCGCGCCGCAAGCGAAGGAGAGCTGAAGAGCAGGCGAGAGACGAGCGGCGGAGCAGGAGGAGGACACCGGATCGCTGCTGGGGGGGCCTGCTGGCCTGAGGAGGACCCCCGGACAAGTTGGAGAGAGGGAGGAACGGCGAGAGAGCAGCGGAGGAGGACTGGAGCAGCAAACAGAGGCGGAGGCGGCCAGAGCCAGAAAGAAAGAAGCCGACAAGAGCAGAGAAGCGAGAGGTGGAAGCGAACGAAGCCGACAGGACGCCGACAAGAGCGGAGGAGAGCAGAGGGAGCAACAGAGAAAAAGAATACCTGTGGGAGGTGATCTGTTAAAGGCGAAGAGGGCGGCTGGAAGACCAGAGGGGGAAGAGGAGGTGGAAGGCCTGGGAGAACTGGGAGAGAAAAGTGAGGAAAGAAGCCCATCAGCTGAGCCCCCTGAACCAAGGGAACCAAGGGACCCAGAAGATCAAGAAGCACCAAGGAGGGAAGAGGAGGTGGAAGGCCTGGGAGAACTGGGAGAGAGAAGGGAGGAAAGAAGTCCATCAGCTGAGCCCCCCACTGAAAGGACAGAGTACTGGATCATCACCAGATCACAGTCTAGTGTCTAATTTGGTCTAATTTGGAAACCAAAACAGTGCCAGGACAACAAGAGGATAAGCTCAAGATGGCCTCCAAACAGACCAAACTGACACAAACGAAGGGAATTGTTTCCTCCCCAGCCCAGCTTACTAAACCACCAGGAAACACTTTACCCACCCCCACACCCTCCCATCCAACTACAGGCCCCCAGACCCATCTGTTCCCACAGGCCAGCCCAACAGCACACATGATACAAGAATTAAAAGAGGTAATAGAAACGCTGGTACTAAGGATGGATGGAATGGATAAAAAGTTGGTGGAAATGGACACAAGGATGGAGAGGAGGTGTGTAGAGGCAGAACAAAAGATGGAGGAAAGATGCAACGACATAAAACAAATGCTGAAAGACCAGGGTAGAGAGCTAGAGAGAAAATGGGAAGAGCAACGCAGGGCGATGGCCGCGGACCTGGACCAAATGAAGAAGGCAATGCAAGCACACTACAAGGGAATAGGGGAAGAAATGGAGAAAAACTTCCAGGAGATCAGGGAGAATGTGGACAAGCGGATGGAAGAAGTGGAGAACCACGTAGAGGGACAGATAGCAGAGATGAAAGGGGTGGCCCAAGACCAATCCTCCATGATACAATACTGGCAAATGGAGTCCGCAATCAGGTTTAGAGGTTGGAAAGAGACACCAAACGAAACCCAAGGGGGCCTGCTCGGAACCTTTATAGAGGCCCTGGCAACATTTCTGGGAAAGCAAATCCCAGAGATCGCATGGCAATTCGACAGAATCTACAGAGTGGGCGCATGGACGGCAACAAACAGGCGTCAACCAAGGGATGTGTCATCCATTTTGCGACACAGGGGTTCCGGAACCTCATCTCAGTCACATCTTACAACAAGAGATTATACATGGAGGGGCAGGAAGTGAAAGTACTGAAAGAGATCCCCCAGACGATGCTGCGAGACAGAAAGAACTACAAGTTCCTGGTCGACGAACTGAGACTATGCGCTCTGCGATACCGATGGGAAGCCCCAACGGGGATGTCACTTCTCTATAAAAATAAAAGATACTACCTGAACTCGGTCCAGAAAGCCAGAGAATTCCTTGCAAAGGAACTGACGTTGGATGGACCTCAGTACACCACGAGAGAAGACGCAGAAGGGCCACTGGAACGCGGAAGGGATCGAGAACAACGAGCAACCCACCCAGAAATACAGACCAACGCAGGAGCAAGAGAAAGGAAAGGACCAACTTGAGACACGACGACACAGAGAACAGAAAGCAACAACAACAAGGAAACAGGACAGACTGCAGAGAGCAGAATACTAAGATCCACTACCAAACGCATGGAGCAGCAAGGCACGATCCCTTTACGCAACATGAGCACCAACCTGGATACCATGGGAATGAGACCAAAGAAGAACACAAGAGATAGAACAGAAGCGGTCTTGCAAGAGTATCCTGAAACCGACAATGACAACTATATACTTGACATGGAACGTTAACGGACTAAATTCCCCACAGAAAAGGAGAAAGATATTTCATTATCTGTATCAAGGAAGAAACGACATAATTTGCCTACAAGAAACACACATCAGAGCAGCGGACCAGAAATATTTAATCAACAACAGACTAGGTACACATTTTGTCACAGCGGCGCCATGAAAGAAGAACGGGATTGTTATATACGTGAAGAAACATGTAATAGCTAAGCCAATAGAGTCGGACTCCCAGGGTAGATACCTAGCAATCGAAGTGACACAGGAAGACAAGAAAATTCTAGTGATGGGCATATATGCACCAAATCAACAACAAGGAAAATTCTACAAAAAGATACACAAGAAGTTAATACAACTCAACTACAGATCATGTATTATTCTGGGAGATTGGAACGGGGTCATAGAGATTGCCCTGGACAAGAAGAAAACAAAACCTAACCCACAGAAGCACTCCAAGTTGCCTAAATCTTTCTCCGACATGAAGGAAGACCTTGTACTGACAGACGTCTGGAGGGAATGGCACGGCAAAGAGTAAGAATTCACCTTTTTCTCCGACAGGCATCAATTATTTTCCAGAATTGACTTCATCCTGGCATCTAGTGACTTGCTAGTCCGCCTAAACACTGTGTCAATCCTACCCAAAGTACTAACAGACCATAACCCGGTAGGGATGGAATTAAGACAGGATCGGAAATCGAGGAGATCCTGGAGAATTAATGAAAACCTGTTTAGACACGAGAAAGAGGTGGCTGAATGCAAAAGTGCCATGAAGGAATTCTTTAGTATAAATATGAATAATGAAACACCCATTGAAATGATTTGGGACGCTAGCAAGGCATTTATGCACGGGATCCTCATGAACATGAACGCCAGGCACCGACGTAAACAAGAACGAAAAAGAAAGGAGCTAGAGGAGGAGATAAAGAAACAGGAACAATTATTAATAAAAAGACCAGAGGACAAAGCCACAAAAGAAGGAATTAAGATACTAAGAAAACAATTCGACATGCTGATGGCGGATCAAGTAGCAAGGAATATATAATACGCAAAACACAAGACATTCTGTAGTGCCAACAAACCGGGTCGATGGCTGGCTTACACCATAAGAAAGAAACAGAAAGCCCGCATAATTGAAAAGATAGAGTACAAAGGCAAGGAAGAATTCAAACAGGAAACCATTAAGAAAGCTTTCACCGAGTTCTACTCAAAGCTATACGCCGAGGAGAAGATACAGGACAAAGAGATAGAAAAGTTTCTACAAAACGAAAAATTAATGTTACTCACCGATACACAACGAGATGCCCTGAATGCCCCAATCACGAAGGAGGAAATACACTCAGCGATCAAACAACTGAAAAAAGGAAAATCACCCGGGACGGATGGGATAACGGCTACCTATTACAAGCATCTCCAAGAGGAAATGATAGAACCCCTCAGGAAGCTATTTGTCAACATACAAAAAGGAGGCCAAGTCCCACCTTCCTGGAAAACAGCCTACATTTCTCTAATCCCCAAAGAGGGAAAAGATAATGCACAACCGGCAAACTATAGGCCCATCTCACTATTGAACACAGACTACAAAATCTTCACAAAAGTTCTGGCCAACAGATTAATGACTGTATTACAAAAAATAATTCACCCGGATCAAACGGGGTTTATACAAGGACGTCAGATGAAAACCAACGTGAGACAGCTGTTGAACATAATAGAGTACTTGGAAAGGCACAACCAGGTACCTGCTACCCTCATGTTTGTGGACGCAGAAAAAGCCTTTGACAGACTGAATTGGCCATTCCTGACGAACCTGGCCCGGGGGATGAAAATGGGAAAGCAGTTCCTCAACTCCATAACGGCAATCTACCAGAAACAAACGGGCCAGATCATTGTGAACAGCGAACTAACAGACCCATTCAACATAGAAAGAGGCACGAGACAGGGCTGTCCGCTGTCACCACTGTTATTTGTCTTAACGATGGAGATTCTGTTGAACAAGATAAGAGCAGCAAAGGGCATAAAGGGCATACAGATTGGACAACAGGACTACAGACTGTGTGCCTTCGCAGATGACCTGCTGGTGACCGTATCGCAGCCAATACAATCAGCGATGAGACTGATGGAGATAATGAAAGACTATGGCAAGGTATCAGGTTTTAAAGTGAATATATCAAAAATGAAGATGCTAGTTAAAAATCTAGACAACAAAGCAAAACAGGACTTGGAAAGAATAACGGGTTGTGAAATAGTCAAGAAAGTGAAATACTTAGGAATAGAGATAGAAACAACGAACACGAAATTATGCAAAAATAACTACGAGGTACTGTGGAACAAGATGCAAGCAGACCTGGAAAGATGGAAAACACTACGACTGTCCCTGCTGGGCAGGATAGCAGCAATAAAAATGAACGTCTTGCCAAAATTTTTATTCCTCTTTCAAATGCTACCCATACTCAAACAGGATGTGGACTTGGACAACTGGCAGAAGGGAATCAACGGATTTATTTGGGACGGCAAGAAACCGAGGGTAAAACTAAAAATCATCCAGGATACAAGGAAGAGAGGGGGACTAAAAATGCCCAATTTAAAACTGTACTACCACGCAGCGACATTGGTGGCATTGAGCGACTGGATTAATATGACGAATGAAAGAATACTGAATGTCGAAGGGCATGGCCTTCTATTCGGCTGGCACGCATATTTGGTGTACGACAAAAAGGCGGACAAGAACTTCAAGGAGAACCCACTACGAATCCCGTTGTTGTGGGTCTGGAGGAAATATAAATACCTTCTACACGATGAGATCCCCATCTGGACGATCCCCGGACACGCAATAGGGGACATAAACATATCCCAAGGGCAGGATGTGGTGCCCTACAGTAAACTAGTACTGGAAGAAGAAAATGGGTTCTCTTTAAAGCCACCAACAATGCTAGCAGAGGAAGGAATAGGAGGTACCTGGCTATCATATCTGCAACTGCAATCTAGGTGGCAAAAAGACAGGAAGAAGGGCTTATCCTGGACTGATGAGAATTTAATTAAACAGATTAGAGAGCAGGGGACCATGCACATCAAACGAGTGTACGGCGTTCTGATAAACATAGACTCTGAATCTGTGCTAGTCAAGAACTGTATGGTAAAGTGGGAAAGAGACTTTGGGCATCCTATCGCAATGGAAATGTGGGAGGACATCTTGGTGAGAAATGTAGTATTTAGAAAGCGCAACAACTAAGGGAAAACTTCTACAAGATGTTCTACAGATGGCATTTAGACCCGAAAAAACTATCATACATCTATCCAGACACCCAGCCTAAATGTTGGAGGCGTGGTAGTGAGGAGGCTACATATTTTTATATATGGTGGACATGCAGAAAAATTAAAGCCTTCTGGAGGAAGATATGGTGGACACTCCAAACCATTTTCAAAAAGCGTATCGAATTTCTACCTCAGGTTTTTTTGCTAGGGATCATAAAAGATTCCGTTACCTCAGAGACGACCTTATTTCTGAACTTGATCACAGCAGCCAGACTGTTGGTGGGACAATACTGGAAGAATTCAGACATACCACCTATAGAAGAATGGACTTTGAAAGTAATAAATTTGGCGGAAATGGCGAAAATATCGGCATACTTGAAAGATCGCTCAAATGAACAATATTTGACCGACTGGAAACAGTGGATAGACTATATACAAGAGAAACACCAATCAAATAAAATGTACCTGGCGTATAGTTGAGGCTGGACGCGAGGAGTAAAGAATGTTTACCAAACCAGACGTTTACAAAGACTAATACCTGTTGTTGTATGTTATGTTCTATGATGATTGCTTCTTAATATGATCTTATGTTTAATGTTGATTACTTTAATATTGAAAAAGCAGACTGAATTTTTACCCCAGGTTATTGAATTTCTACCTCAGGATCTTTAGCTAGGGATTATAAGAGATTGCACTACTACTGAGATGAATATGATTCTGAATCTGGTCACAGCAAATGGATTGCGGGTGGGACAATACTGGAGGAAGCCAGAAACACCGCATTATGAGGTTAGGACTCTGAAAATAATACAATTGGCAGAAATGGAGAAAAAATTTAGACGCATTTGAAGTTGAGGCTTGAAGTGAGGAGTGAGGAATGTTTACCAAGTCAGATGTTTACAAAGATTAATACTTAGTGTTGTATTACAGGTTTTACGATGACTGCTTCATAATATGATCTTATACTTAGTATTGTAGTACAGGTTTTATGAGGACTGCTTCTTAATATGATCTTATGTTTAATGTCGATTGTTTTAATAAAAAAAGAAAAAAGAAAAAAAATACAAAAAAGGAATTAAAAATTAAATTGATGTTTATACATTTAATTCTCATTAAGTATAAATTTGCCTAAGTATCTGCATTAAAATAAAAGCCTTTCCCATTTGCATCTTGACACAATAAAAACATCGCCAGCAACAGGGCTTTTTTTCTCATAGAACGCCAAGAACGGAGTTCCGGCACCTTTTTTGGATGGAACCTTGTAGGGTAGGCAAGGCGGGTTGTATGACGTGTGTGAGTTCTGGCACCTTTTTTTTTTTTTTTTTTTAGAAAAAAAGCACTGGCCAGGTCCAGACAAGGCTCATACTACACAAACCCTGAGCCAGCCATAGACTAAAACACTGTTATGGGCAGAAGAGTTTGGAGGTTGTGGCATTAATAGGAGGATTTGGCAGCTAAAGGGAGATGGATCTTTGTATGCAACTGTAAAATAAGGCTACTAGATCTGGGCTGCAACAATCCCAACAATTTAGTTTTTTAAAAATTTGCTGCCATCTCTTCTTCTTCTTGTGCCATATCCGTTATTGGACGTTGGCATCATGTTGGCGATCCTGTTTTTATCAGCAGCCGCACGCAGCTGCTGAGTTTTGTCCAAATTAGTCCCTTAGATTTTGAGGCCATGATGTTCTTCTTCTGCCTGGACCTCATTTGCCTTCAATCTTTCCCTGGAGGATTAAATGGAGTATGCCAGATTTTTCTGGGTGTCTCATAACATGTCCGAAATATTCTAACTTTCATTTTTTAATTGTTTTGATGATTTCCCTTGGCTTTCTCAGGCAGCTTATCACCTCCTCTTTTCTGATATTGTCAGCCCAGCTTATATGTAACAGCTGCCTGTAAATCCACATTTCAAATGCTTCTAGTCTCTTCAGGTGGCCTTCTGTCAGGTGCTGCCATCTAGTAATCTGGATTTTTGAAGTCAAATTTACTAGCCTTAGTGTAAATCCCCTTAACATAATATTCTGTCCCCATGACAGATGTCATAGTTAAAACATCAAGCCCAATTCTACTTCTTCAATATATTGAAAACAAAAGGACAGAAATGCCAGGCATATCCACTAATGATATGAAATAGAATGTGCAGTACGCAGGACATAAGACCATCACCTTTTCTCTACAAAGAGGAAGAGTGGAAGGAGAGGCAAGATGAGGATAGTGTTGGTTATGCCAGTTGAATAGGAGATAGGTGAATTGCACTAACTGATCATGCCAAAGGGCTCCTTGTCTAAGACAATAAAAAAACCTCTTTCTCTAGACCAGAGGCATGCCTGTGTGCATCCATGTGGGAGGGGAAGAGAAGGATGAATGGTAGAAGGGCTCAAAAAGATTCATAATAATTTGTTCTACCGTAGTATCTGTTGGTGAATCCTTCCTAGAAGAAAACACAGAAATTACAATATTTTTGTTCTTGAAAATCTCTCTGTTAAAAAGGGGGGGGGGATGTCTTGTGATCTTCCACAAAGATGTTGTTCTGGCACTTGAGGATACAGAAAGGGGAAATGTGTACAGCATAAGCTGGGGTAATCCATTCCAGATATACGCGTAATGCAGGAGATTTGGAGGGGGAAAACAGGTGCAAGCAATTCAGCCAGCTGTCAGTAAGTTCTCGTGATTGCTTGTGATAGGTTAATCATTAGCTGATCCATGTGCAATGTTGGCAACATCATTGTCATAGCTGCCTGCCCCCTTGCACATCTGTAACCTTCTTGATATTAGTAGCTGTCCACAAAGTCCTGACATCATGGGAAGCTAAATTTGGCATGATTGCTGCCATGTCTGTTTTCCCACTACAAAACACAAAGCTAACAAGTGTCAATAACTCCTGATCATTCACTTGCCACTATTGTTTTTGCATGCCACACAAAGTGAATAGAAAGAATCTTCCAAGAAACTCAGGTTATAACAAAATACTGTAGTTTGCAAATCCAGGAATAGAAGAGAGAGAGAGAGAATCCTGCTTTTGCAACTTCAGGTACGGAAATAATTTCAGTGTGAGCTCATCTTGCCAGTCTCCTAAACATCCGATCATGCATCACTAAAAGTGCCTTTTACTTTACACCAACCAAGGTGGACAGCATCTATTGTTAGGGACTACTCCCATTTCAAGACAGCAATTCAGATTTATGCAATAAGATGCCTACCCAGAAAGTCCAAATCGCTTTGCAGCGTTATTTGATATTAATTAATTGATTAAAGTCAAACTTAAACTTTTCAATACCAACTGCTGAAAAATGTTTAATGGGAGGAAGTTCTTGCACTTCTGTCCTGCTTCTAGCTGACCTCAGTGTAAAGAGAACAGCCAAAGGCATTTCTTCTGTTCTTATGTTTCTCCAGGTGGAGCCCTGAAAACAGCATCTTCTGCTCATCTGACCATTGTACCAAAACAACAGTAAGGAAGACGGGCTTTCCAGGGTTTCTTGGAAACGTTCCCTTTACATGGCCCACCTCAGTGTTGGGCTGCCTCTTCTCACAACCACTGAATTCCTTCTGCTCCTCCCCTTCTTGATTCCCTCAATCTCTCACACTTCCAGAAATTTCCTAACCAAAATAATTAAAGGGCTGACCTCAAAAAAGCTAGATCTTAAGAGTTATAAAAATAGCTAAACCTGCATCCCCAGGCCCACTTACAACATATGAAACCATAACATGTCAGTGTTGGTGGTTCGTATTTGAAGAAACGAACAAACAAAAAATTGTGATGTGACAGCTGCCGGAAGTAGCACTAATGATATCTCTATTTGGTTCAAAAATGGGAATGCTCAGATCAGGCCTATTTCTGGCTATAAAATATATCACTTGGTATCCTCTTCTATGCTAAAAAAAACTTTTGCAGGAACTACCAAGTGTATCAGGTACCTGATATATGCCAAAATTATATCATACAAATGACATCAATTGTATAATTCATATAACTTACATATGTCACAGCACGCATGAGACCATTTCACACATACTCCACTGCTACAGATACTCACACATGTCCCTTTCTCTGAAGCTCTTGTATTGTGGCTTTTTGGGTTTATGACAAATTTGGTGTGTAACCTTGTAGTAATTGGCTCAATGTAGATATATATGAGGGAAAAGAAGAGAGAGATGAGAAAGAGAGAAACTAGACAAGTTGTAAGCTTACTGAATAGTAGACCAAGTAAACTTTGAATTCTGTAATTCATGCATGTTCTCTATGTAGCAATTTCTGCATATCCTTCACTTATATCAGAAAATATATTATACATACAGGCTAAGAATTGATTTTGGGGGGGGGCAGACATAATCCCTTGCCTATAGAAATGTACATATTGACTAGTGACTATGTGACTATGAACTATTCCATGAGAAACTTGCAGGAGTTATTTATAAAAATAATAAAAGTGGGATAAACATGTAATAAACCAATCAACCAATTATTTGCCTCAGTTTGATCCTTTCTCCCAGACCAAGTCCCGATCAGTGGTCATTCATGACCACATCAGTGTTCCTTCCCTCCTCATTTCTTTCTTCCCTTGTTTTGTGCCTATAAGTCATTCTGGGTTGCATTTTGTTTTCACCATGTCAAACTGTTAGTAAGAGTGTCAAAATATTCAGACATATAATAAACACAACTCTCTTTTTCCTCCTTCTTCCCCCCCCCCCACAGTTAGCATTTAACATGATAATCTGTTTATCTCTCAGTCTACAGTCATTTCCAATGCAGTAGCAGCAGCAGCTGTGCTGTTGGAGAAATCATGGATTCGGTTAAATTCTCCCCAAGCATCTAGAGGCCTTCAGGCATGTGCTATAAATTTAAAGGCCTAATTATA
>JARGCV010001357.1:0-34114 GCA_034064705.1 Bothrops alternatus | reverse complement strand
AGGGGTCTCCAAACCCCTGGTCCGTGGACCGGTACTGGGCCGTAGCATGCCAGCAACCGGTCCGCACAAACAAGCAAGGCCCCATCCGCGGGATGCAGGCAGCACAGAAAACCAGGCGCCCTCCGGTCCGTGGAAAAAGCTCTCTCCACGAAGCCGGTCCCTGGTGCCCCAAAGGTTGGGGGCCTCTGATCTACTGCAGGAGAAGGGAACCCGAAGCCCTCCAGATGCCAACCAACTACGGTACAATTCCCAGCAGCCCACATCCCACAGGCGCTATGTTGCTGGAGGAATGGCACAGATCCCCAGGCGCACACAGCCCTCCGGCAAATCCTTCTCCTGCTGCAGGTCACTTGAACAGCAGGTGCAACGGTGCTCAAAAGACACAGGAAAGGGGGTGACTTCCAAAGTGGGCTCACCAGGGCACAATGAAGCAGCCCTGGGTGGAGAGGTGCAGGTTAGAAGGTGATGGGACACAGCACACAATCCCTGGGCTTTAACGTTCACAAAGGGAGAGGGAGGGAAGGGAAAGTACAAAGGGATAGAGAAAGGAAATGGATAGGGGAGGGAAGGGGAGGAGAGGAGAGGAAGAGGAAGAGGAAGGGGGGAGGAGAAGTGGAACTAGAGCAGATCTACTGAAATATTATAGCCAATCTGTCTGTGTTCTGGGTCATCTATTCTGACCCGAAAGCTGCTCCTTCTCCTAAATAAGATGATGTATCTTGTTTGGTTTGGCAGACACTGAACCGTGGTGTCCTTGGTGCTTCTCTGAACGTCATGGTTTTCTTGCAGACATGTCATGCCCCAACTAGGTAACATCACTGCACTGATGAAGTTACCTAGTTGGGTCATGAAATGTCTGCAAGCAAGCCACCCAGCACACAGGGCACCAAGGACCCCACCGTTGTACCCTGAGCCACAAATATTCTCTTCTATAGATACGGAACCAGCTGCCCCATTTCAAAGTCCCACGTTCAAACTCCAAGAAATAATTCTGCCCCATTCCTTCTTTCCTTTCTGCCTCCGTTGTGTGAAACCCAGGGGCAGGGGAAAAGGTCCTCACCCTTCAAGGCCGATTCCCGGTTCCCTTCACTTATAATAATAGCAATAATAATAACACAAGTTGGAAGGGACCTTGGAGGTCATCTAGTCCAACCCCCTGCTCAGGTAGGAGACCCTATACCATTTCAGACAAATGGCTGTCCAGTCTCTTCTTAGAAACTTCCAGTGTTGGAGCAATTCACCTTCTGGAGGCAGGTAGTTCCACTGGTTAATTGTTCTCACTGTTAATTGTTCTCACTGTCAGGAAGTTTCTCCTTAGTTCTAGGTTGCTTCTCTCCTTGGTTAGTTTCCATCCATTGCTTCTTGTCCTGCCTTCTGGTGCTTTGGAGAAGAGCTTGACTCCCTCTTCATTGGGGCCACCCCTGAGATATTGGAAGACTGCTATCATGTCTCCCTTGGTCCTTCTCTTCATTAGACTAGACAGACCCAATTCCAGCAACCGTTCCTTATGTGTTTTAGTCTCCAGTCCCCTGATCATCTCTGTTGCTCTTCTCTGCACTCTTTCTAAACTTGCTCAGCATGGAAACTAACCAAGGACAGAAGCAACCTAGAACTCTCCCCTTCCAAGTTGCTTGTCCCTGGTGATGTACCCCAGGCTCTCTTGCTGTTCCGGATTGATTTCAAAATGGCAACGTTGGCAGCTGAGTTATGCTCTGGTCTTATGTTCCTCTTCTGCCTTTCTCTCTCTCTGTCTCTCTTTCTCTTTCTCTCTCTCTGGAGTTGGTGGCGAGGCAAGAAAGGGGAAGCTGGATTATTATGTAAAGGGGGTGGGGGAAGAGAGGCAAGCATAGAAAGCAATGTTCCCGCAGACAGGCCAGCTGGGTGTAATCCTTTCTTCAGGTCCGTCTCTTTTCTTCCACCGCTGGTTGAGAGCGAGGAAAACAAGCCGCAGAAGCTTCTGACACTTTGGGGCACAATGGCTCCCTGCCCAGAAATGCCTCCCGCGACAAGATCAAGCCAGAAGAAGAAGAAAAAAAAAAACCCCACAACCCTCCTTGTGATCTTCTACGGCAGGACCGAAAAAGGCTGGGGCTTTTTATGTTGGCTTGGCCAGCTCAACAAAATCCAAGGAGAGAACGGAGCCGGGAGACCAGTTTAGCATTTCCATTTTAAACGGCATTTTTAGCACTGCTCTTCTCCTAGACGTGACCCCCGGGGCTAGAAGCGAAAGCAAAATAGATACCCACCAAATAGAAATAGGATGTTGGATTTTGACAAGGGAGAAACGGCTGGGAAAAAAGTGGGATATTTTTTATTTTATTTTTTGGTTGCTTGATGGAGCTGGAAAATAACATACTGATTGTTCATGGGGTGCCCAGATCTGGGGGTCATGTCTGCTTCTCAAATGTTTTTGGAAGCACCTAAAATATGGGGAGGGGGGGAAGGTGTGAAAAAAAGGAGAAGGGTAATTCTGTGCACCTGCTGGCGCCAAATTGTCGGGCTGAGGCACAATCAGCTGACAGTCGCTGATGGAGGGACACTCCTAGGGCCCAGGGGCCTAGAGAAACAGGGCAATGTCGTGGGAAAGGCACGTGAGAAGGAGAAATAGCAAGGAAAGAGAACCGCGCCAGGATTGGTCCATCTGCACAGGGCCGTCGTGGGGGGTGGTGGTGGAGAAAATAGGAAAAGGAAGGAGCATTCGCTACATTCACCGCCCTGAGTTGTTTCTACAAATAATACAGGTGGGATAGAAAGAAATAAAATAAAGACACCAACAGGACGCTTTCCAAGATGACTTTAGAGGCAGGCTAGGAAAATCCACAGGCCGAGAGCGGGGTTTTTGGATTTTGATAGAGCCTCCAGAGTGAAAGGCAGTCAAGCCCACATCTCTCCAAATTCACTTCTCGACTGGGCTGGAAAGCTAGGAATGTTGCTTTTGGCATCGTCCAGGTGAATTTCAATTTCACTGCAACACAAACAGCCGACATACTTAGACCCCCAAATGGGGTTATGAAACAAAACTCTCCGGGAAGATGTGATTGAAATTAGCCAAAGGAGGAAAAAAAGGATCTGATTTTTTTACTTTTCTCAGCAAGACCCGCAAAAACACGCCGGCTTATCCAGCAAGTAGATGGTTCCCGGTGGATGAGAAAAATGGGGGGGGGGCAATTTTGGCAAGGGATGACATCTTTTTTTTTGCCCTGATCTGACCCCAGACGGATGGGTCGGCCTTGAGCAGTGGGTTAATCTGTAAAGAGGTCGAGCTGAGCCACGTCAAGAGTTGGCTGCTTGCACTTCGAACTCGCAGCTCCCGGGGACTTAACCCCACCAGCCATCAGCCAGGGAGGAAGACTGCTCACAAAAGCAGAAAAAAAAACAAACGCTTTTTTGCCAATTTCCTACACAGGTCCGTTTCAAAGGGATCGAAAAAACAACAACGCTATTTCTAATAGCTTCCCCAGCCTAGAATAGCCCTTTTCCCAGTTAGAGGGCGAGAAAAAGAAAAGAAAAATAAAGCCAAAGAGGCATTTTTTAATTTAAAAAAAAAATGTGAAAGAGGGAAATATATATATATATATATATATATATATATATATATATATATATATATATTTTGACTCTATTATAGAGAAATGTATGGGATTAATTTATGTATCCATTCATTCATTCTGGGGTGGGGGGGGGAAGCATGGGGTGGGGTGGGGGGAACAGGAGCAGGCTTGGAAAGGATGGGGGGAGGAAAACAAGAGGGAGGGGGAAGAGGGGGCGCGCGGGGTGTGTGTGTGTGCGAAATCCGACACCAAAGGCAAGCGCGATGCCACAAAAGTGGTCGCCATGGCAACCCCCCAACTTAATATTTCAGCCCCTTCTCCAGCCGCAGTGGATTAAATGTAATGACGAGAAGCTCTCCTGCTCTCCCCCCCCCCGCCTTTTGGAAGCAGCCACCTGTTGCCATGGCAACCTCGGTCGCCTATCACATAACAACAGGGGCTGGACCGGCTGGACCACAAAAGGAATATCAAAAAGGATGGATGGGATGGGGGAGGCGCCTCCCCCCTCCCATCAGGACGTGGATGGATGGGGGGGGGGGAAGAGAGGGAGGAAGGGGCTCTTCCTCCCTGGAGGGAATTGCTCTTTGGGGAGGGGATTAAGGGGGGGCAGGAAGCTTTGATCCCCCAACTGGAGATTATAATGATGATGATGATGATGATGATAATAATAATAATAATAATAAAGTTGGGAGGGGCCTTGTTGATCCCCAATGGCTACCCAGATCAGGAAATGTCCTCAAACTGAATGTCTGTTTCAAGCCCCCCCCTTTGGAAGCAGAGGGGGGGTCTGTTTCACCCCACGGCTTCCCCTGGTGGCTGGGCCCAACTGGACCCATTTCACAGAAAGAAGCATCAGCTCAGGAGCCCCACCGAAAGCCAGCTTCAAGGCCCGGAAGGGCTACGACCCCCCCCCCTCTAACACTGAACCAGGATCAAACCCATTGGGGGGGTGTGATGAGGGGGCTCTCCTGAACCAGGGGAGACCCTCATTTTTTTTTTTTTTTTTGGGAAAAGGGGGCTTCCCAGCTGCCTGTTCCCAGAAGGAGGCGCAGAGTGCTTGATGGCTCCCAGAGACTGGATGACGGATGCACAATTTGAAAGGTGCACAAATGCACACACACACACACACACACACACCCAGGCTGTGTTGCAACTGGTGGGGCCTCCTCCATGCTCTCTCCTTCCCATACCCCTCCTGTCCTTTGGGACTTGCTAACACTTCCGTTCCCCTCCAAGGCTCCCTTTTTACAGACAGGAGAGGAGGATCGGAGGCCGACACAACGTTGCCTCTTGTCTGTGTGTATCGGTGTGTCTTCGATTTCTTTCCCAAGGGGTAGGGGAGAGAGTTGCCATGAAACCCGCCAAGCAAAGGGAGGTATTTTGTATCCCTAACTAGGACCTCAGCAAGCAGAGAAAACTGGATGGACATCAGACGGCCAGCATTCCAGAGAAATCTGGATGGACCCTTCAGATACGCAGGAATTCATTTGGGTTTTCCTCTCATTCATATGAATACTCAGTATTTAATGCACAAGGATGAAAACTAAATGTATTTGTGGCCGACATTATTCCTGGATACAGTTGCTGGAAACGAGGCAAACTTGCCTCTCTTTACACTAAACATTATACTTATTAAATTATATAAAAAAAGCAACAATACTTATCCAAATCAGGGACTACAAGCAGTCTACATTGCAAAATTTCATTGCTCATCAATTCAGACCACCTTGCTGGTCTTCCTGAAAATCCGCCCCCCCCCCCACATTTTGGGAGGGGGAAGGGAAGAGACCAACATTTGATCTCCTGCAAAATTGGAATAATTTGCGCCTAGCCCTCTCCGAATTCACTTCTCAACCAGGGTTGAAAGCCAGGGCTTTTGCTTTCGGATAGTCTGGGTGAATTTTAATTTCACTGCAACGCAAACAGCCGACGCTCAGCCCCCAAAACAGGGTTACGAAACAAAACTCTCCCCAAAAGATGGGATCAAAATTAGCCAAAGGAAGGAGGGGAAAAAGAAAGCCTTCAATCGGATTGTTGACTTTTCTGGATCACAGGGGTCCTTTCTGGGATAAATCCTGCCTTTCTGAAGGCTTATTTCATAGCACTGGTTCACGGGATGTGACTTGACTTCATCTGAAGGGTCGCAGAAAGAGGCGAACGGATGCCAGGGCAAAACGGCTGCCGTGGCACTTCCTGGTTTCACCCACTTGTTAAACCATGGCTTGGGGAGAGAAGCCACAATGGTGGAGAGCCCACACGGCCCTCCGAAGCAAAGCCAACTGCGGGATGGCTTAACCCAGGTTTATAACCCTAAGGCGAAATAATCCCGATGCAGACAAATATTACATATAGTAGCCTGGTTGCAGAAAATGGGGGAAGTGGGGAAGAACAAGAGTGTGAATCCCTTCCACAAATACACACTTTGGACTCAACTTGGCTTGTGACTGTCTGGATTACCCAGCTGACACCAAATCTGGAGCAAAAATAAATGAGCCTTTGCAAGAATGCACTCCCTCCCTCCTCTCTCCCCCCCCCAACACATACATAAACACAGGCATGTATCCAGAAAAAAAAAAATGCAAAAAAATAATGACAATCTCAATTTAAGTCACGCCACGGTAGATGGGTAAAGAATTTAGAGGAGCGAAGAGAGGGGGGGATCCAGCACGTTGGAAACCTTAAAGCCCTCACCTGTAACTGGTCAAAACAATACCTCATTTTAAAGTTTCACCTTGAGGACTAGTCATTTGCTTTCCGTTTCCAACTCCACCCAGGGCCGAAAAGCCATCCGATTCAATACCCCACAGTGCAATCTGACTCCTCTTAGGAGAGGGGCTACTTGATCTGGGGAGGGGGGGGGAATCCCATGAGGACTTGCCAACTTTTCCTCAATTGTTTTCTGCCCATTCCCAGCAGCTGGATTTGTCCCCCAGGGCCAAGGCAGGACACGTTCCGGTTTTGACTTCCGCTAACGCATTTATGACAAATACGCTTGATCCATGTCTACAGGAGAGCCTGGATTCTGCCCCCCCCCCATCACCCCTAAGCTGACTGGGGCTTCCCTGCTCCAACTCAGCGAGTTGGGGAAGGGGGTGGATCCATGCACAACTTCCGTGAAAGGGGGGGGAGAGGAATGCATCCATATCCATGCAGCTGGGGTGCAAACTTCCTCTGCCCCATGGAAAGTTCTCCCCAGGGCAGCCAATCTGGAGCCCCTGCCTAGCTTCCGGTCCCTGCTGGGGAAGCCTCCCCTGGGGGGGCCCCCTTCTCCACGCCAGAACCCCAGCCTGGCTGCAGTGCAAGAGGGACGGGACGACTTCTGACAGCCAGCCAGCCAGCCAGCCAGCCAGCCGCCGGCAGGCAAGGCAAGGCAAGGCAAGGCAAGGCAAGGCAAGGCAAGGCAAGGCAAGGCAGGCTGGCTGTCAGAGTCGTCCCATCACTGTTGCACGGCAGCCAATAGCGTATGGCTCTCTGGCCCTCCTCCCTCCCCTCTCGGAAGCCCCCCTCCCGCCAGCCTTTGCAAGCGGGACAGAGCAGGTGGGCTGGGGCTGACACAAGCCCCCTTGGAGGAGGAGGAGGAGGAGGAGGAGGAGGAGGAGGAGGAGGAGGAGGAAGAAAGCCTTGGGGGGGGGCAGGCTGGAGAGGGCCACCAGGCAGGCTGGCAGCTGCCAATCCCCATATTGGGCCATGCAAGCAGGGCTGGGGAGGGCACGGGGTGGGTGGGAAGACGCCACTCTCCACCAATCCCTCCTCCTCCTCCTCCCCCCCCCCGGGCCAGCCCCCCCCACCCGCCCTCCCCACCCCGTCTGTCTGCCTACCTGAAGGGGCCGAGCAGGTCCTCCATGACAAGTGACAGCCTCTGCCGTCTGTCCGCTGCAGCAGGCGCTACCTGACCTTGCCTCTCTCCGTGGCTCCAGGGATGGGGGGGGTGGAGGCAAAAAAAGCCCACCCCCAAACAAAACCAGAAGGAGGAGAAGGAGCAGAAGGGGGGGAGTTGGCCTGCTCTCCCCCCCCTGCCCAGCCAACTAATCAAAATGGAGGCCCATGCAAGTCCGAGGTGGACCCGGGAGAGCCTTCTTCGTGGAGCTGGTGCGGTGACCTCAGCCTGCACACGCAGGACGCAGAAACTTCGCCCTTAGACTGACAGCACTGGGCATGTGCTGTGACCCCCCCTCTCCTGTTTCCGTAAATAAAGCAGCGCCAACAGACGTGGGGAGGGAGGGCTGCACCACCAGCCCAGCCCAGCACAAGCGGCGGCAGCAGCAGCAGCAGCAGCAACGCAACGACAGGGCTGTGCCTAGCAAGCTAGTGTGCAGGGAAGTGGGGCCTTTGCAAGGGAGTCTGAGACGGGCAACGTTCCGGGGCAGGCAGGTCTGGCTCGGTGGGGGGGGGGCTTGCCCCCTTCCCTGGAGGAGAAGGCAGGCCAAAGGGGCAGGGAATCTCTCTCTCTCTCTCTCTCTCTCTCTCTCTCTCTCTCTCTCTCTCTCTCTCTCTCTCTCTGTCTGTCTGTCTCTCACATACACACACACACACACACACACACACACACACAGCTTTTAATTTCTCTCTGGGAGGAAGACCCTTCTGCCAGACAGAGAGAGGACCGGATGCAAAAAAAAAAAAAAAGTCCAGTTATAGAATCGATTGCCAGAATATCAGGTCAGGACCTGTGGCAGCCACTCACAGGTCCCCAGAAAGGAAGGAAGGAAGGAAGGAAAGAAGGAGGGAGGGAGGGAGGGAGGGAAGGAAGGAAGGAAGGAAGAGGGAGGGAGGAACGGAGGGAGAGAGGGAGGGAAGGAAAGAAGCAAGCTAGAGAGCCATGTCTGGGCCAAGATCAATGAGGGAGGAAGGAAGGAGGGAGGGAGGGAGGAAGGAAGGAAGGGGGAGGGAGGAACGGAGGGGAGAGAGGGAGGGAAGGAAAGAAGGAAGGAGGAAGGAAGGAAGGAAGAGGGAGGGAGGAACGGAGGGAGGGAGGGAGGGAAGGAAGGAAGAGGGAGGGAGAGGAGGAACGGAGGGAGAGAGGGAGGGAAGGAAAGAAGGAAGGAAGAGGGAGGGAGGGAGGAACGGAGAGAGGGAGGGAGGGAAGGAAGGAATGAATGAATGAAGGAAGGAAGGAAGGAAGGAAGGAAGGAAGGAAGGAAGGAAGGAAGGAAGGAAGGAAGGAAGGAAGGAAGGAAGGAAGGAAGCTAGAGAGCCATGTCTGGGCCAAGATCAATGAGGGAGGAAGGAAGGAGGGAGGGAGGGAGGGAGGGAGAGGGAGGGAGGGAGAGGGAGGAACGGAGGGAGGGAAGGGAAGGGAAGGGAAGGAAAGGAAGTAAGGAAGTAAGGAAGTAAGAAAGGAAGGAAGGAAGGAAGGAAGGAAGGAAGGAAGGAAGGAAGGAAGGAAGGAAGGAAGGAAGGAAGGAAGGAAGCTAGAGAGCCATGTCTGGGCCAAGATCAATGAGGGAGGAAGGTAGGTAGGTAGGTAGGTAGGAAGGAAGGAAGGAAGAAAGGAAGGAAGGAAGGAAGGAAGGAAGGAAGGAAGGAAGGAAGGAAGGAAGAGGGAGGGAGGAACGGAGGGAGGGAGGGAGGGAAGGAATTTGCCACCATCTATCACCCGTGTTTGTTTTTTTTTCTGGAGGCCCCAGTGAGCTTTTTGGAAAGCCAGGATAAATCAAAGGCCAGCAGAAGGAGAAGCTGCCTCAAACTCATCAAAAATAACCCCTCCAAGGATCCAGGAGGGGCAAACGTGGGTTCCAGCCTGCAGCGTGGCAGGACACTGACTAGCTATGCCAGGAAGACCGCCAAATGTAGCCCATGGGGACTCAAAACCCCAACAAAACTGGAACCTCCCCGCTCGGTTCTCAGCCTGGCTCTAGATTCGAACTCAGCGTCAGACAGGCGTGAAGGCATTCCTGAGCAGGAAGGCTTGACCTCGGCTAAAGCTTCCCTTCAGAAAATTAGTACCTTCCTTATAACGAACCAGAACCGGACGTGAATCGGAGGACGACGAGACCCATGTCACGGCCACTCAAAGACGGCCACCCGCATGCAGGTAGTCCTCAACGTACGGCCACAGTGGAGCTCAGCGTTTAGGTTGCTAAGCAAGACATTTGTGCGGTGAGTTTCGCCCGACTTTTCTGGACCCGTTTGCCACTGTTAAATTAGCCACATGCCTTCCCGGTGGATTTTGTGTCGTCAGAAGGTCGCAAAAGGAGATTGCGTGATTCTCTCCCCCCTTTCCCCCCCCGGGCACGCGGCGTCTGAATTTTGATCGCGCGATCATGGGGATGCTGCAACGGCTGTGTGAAAAATGGTCCCCAGTCCCCTTTTCCCGGTGCCGTCGTAACTCTGAGCAGTCACTAAGCGAACTGTTGTATGTTGATAAACTACCTGTATTACGCCACCTCACTTCGGGCGAGCCCACAATACTGGTCCATATTAAAGGGAGAACTTTAAAGGGATACTCCTCTCCACGGATTTAAGCATTTGAATGAAATCTGACCAATACGTAAATATCCCTCTGGAAACAGGGTGTGGGGTTGCGATACAGAACGAGGCCCAGGCAGTTCTCCGAGCTTGCACAAGTCTGGAGGTGCTGCACCCCACACAATTCTGCAGTCCCCCCCTCCCCAAATTCTAAGAATTTTTTTTTTTTGTTTTGTTTTCAGCCAAAGCAGCAAAGCTACAAAAATGGTGCCGCCCATTGACGATGGCAATTCGGAAGCCAAACGAAGGGAGAAGCACGGTGTAAAAAAAGGCAACGCGGCAGGGATTTAAAAAAACACACACAAAAAAACACTCTTTCGGTGTCACAAGGAAGTCACAGAAAGGGATTGCAATTGAAACAATCCAGTTTTGGGGGAGTCTTTGTTGAGAAGAGCCATTCGGTGAGAGAGTTGGAAAGGGGAGCCACCAGCAAAAAGGCCCTGGCTAAATTTGCTACTGTTCCAATTGAGCTCCGCAGCAGGACGACGGGTTTAAATCTGAACCTCAGAACCCCGGCAGCGGGTGCTGCTTCAAACCAGACCTTCAGGAATTAATCCTTGGAGTTTAGCGGACCTGCCAACTGCTTGGATGTTTCCCTCTCTCTCTTAATGCAGGCGAAAAGCATTCTCTTGCAGTATTTCTCAACGGATGAAATCAAAAGCCACTCACCTGGTCTCTGGATTGTAGCCCAGAATGTAGAAGAACGAGTCTATCCGAGCTTTGAATTCTCTAGCAGCAAAGATGTCGGAGAAGTGAGAGATGTTACATTTTCCCCTGCGAGGAAGACAGGGAAAAGGAATGGTCAGATTAGGTGGATCGTAGTTACTTGACAGAGGACACCCCCCAAACCCACAATACTGGTCCACATTAAAGGGAGAACTTTAAAGGGATACTCATTTCCACGGATTGAAGCATTTAAATAAAATCTAGCAACCTGCTGCAATCCCAGATTACTTCAAGGCAATTACAAATAAGTGGAATTCTTTTTCTGGCTGCAGTTTAGGATACTAGAGAGAGGGGGGGGAGGAAGAGAGTGAGTGAGAGAGAGAGAGAGAGAGAGAGAGAGAGAGGACAGAATCAAGATCACGTGAAGTATTAATACCACTTTACAAGGCCTTGCTAAGGCCACACTTGGAATACGGCATCCAGTTTTGGTCGCCACGATGTAAAAAAAGATGTTGAGACTCTAGAAAGAGCAGAGAGAAGAGCAACAAAGATGATCAGGGGACTGGAGGCTAAAACATAGAAGGAACGGTTGCTGGAATTGGGTATGTCTAGTTTAAGGAAGAGAAGGAGGACGAGGGGGGACATGATAGCAGTCTTCCAGTATCTCAGGGGCTGCCCCAAAGAAGAGGGAGTCAAGCTATTTTCCAAGGCGCCTGAAGGCAGGACAAGAAGCAACGGATGGAAACCTGACCAAGGAGAGAAGCAACCTAGAACTAAGGAGAAACTTCCTGACAGTCAGAACAATTAACCAGTGGAACAACCTGCCTCCAGAAGCGATGAATGCTCAACACTGGAGGTTTTTAAGAAGAGACTGGACAGCCATTTGTCCGAAATGGTCTAGGGTTTTCTGCTTGAGCAGGGGGTTGGACTAGATGACCTCCAAGGTCCCTTCCAACTCTGTCATCCTGCTAAAATAACCTCTGGGCTGGATTTTTTGTTACTCACCTGAGGGCAGCAGCATGGTAAGTATCCACATAGTCCGAAATGAACAGCTCTCGGTTCTTGATCACTGGGTCCGTGATAACCAGCTCACGCCCAGAATCTGTGGAAAGAAAGCCATAATAGAGTTAAGTGGTGTCTCTCTAACAGTCAGGACGCTTCTAGCAGACTTTCTCTGGAGTATCTTTTGAGCGTGGGAAACTCAGATCCAGCGCAACTCTAGCGCAGCCAACGTCTTTTAGTAAAAGAGCTTTTCACCCCCACCAAATGGAGTCGAGGGTCTTTCTTTCCCAAGGGATCAAGCTGGGGCAGGTCTGACACTCTAGTATGGATCCCAAATTACTTTCCTTAGGTTTCCTTGGGACCACTGCTTCCTTTTAAACCAGGGATCTTCAAACTGGGCCCTTTGATGACTGGTGGACTTCAACTCCCAGAATTCCTCAGCCAGGCACGCGTGCCTGGCTGAGGAATTCTGGGAGTTGAAGTCCACCAGTCATCAAAGGGCCCAGTTTGAAGACCCCTGGTTTACCGCGGCATCTCCCTTTTTCATCTGAAGTTCTTTTTTCACCTTTTGTGAACAAGGGACTGGGAAAGATCTTTCCCAAATGTGAAAAAATGCAAATGGAAGCTACCACGCTCCAGCACTGAATTCCACCTTTTTTGTGGGAGAGAGGAATTCCCCTTTGGCCTGTCTTCTCCAGGTGGCCAGATACAGATAGGAAAGCACCCAATGTTTCGGGAAACTGAGGCTGAACAACTTGGCAGCCTCGGGAAGCGAACATGTAAAAATGGAAATGTCACGAGAGAGAGAAACCCCCTCGGGATGGGGGGGGCGGCAATGGCTTCTCCCCAGCTCACCGTTTTCGTTGTGTCGGTCTTGGACCAAATGTTGGTAAACCGAATCCGGGACCTCGGATTGGCGGTAGTACCACTTGACGTTCATGAGTAGGTGGTCCCGCTTACTCTGGAAGAAAAAGGAGGAGAAAGCGGTTACGGATGAGGGAGCCGGATCGGCTCGCTGGCACATGGCTGGCTGGGCGGATGCGGCGACGAGCTGCAAGTAAACTGAGTTTATTTGGCCCGCCAGAGCAACACTGCATAACGGCAACACGGCACTGCACAAATGCGTACCACGGGCCCTTCTTCCCAGAAAGGACAATTTGTGAGAATAAACTCCTGCTTAGATAGGTAGTCCTTGACTAACAACTTAGAGGCCTATTGAAGTTACAGCAGCATTGGAGGGGGGGAAAAAGTGATTTATGGCTGTTTTTCCACACTTACAATTGTTGCTGCCCCAGGGTCGTGTGACCAAAAGTCAGACAATTGGCTGCTGACTCATATTTATGACGGTTGCAGGCCGAGAGAGGTCGTAAGATGGGGCAAGATTCACTTAACAAATGTCTTGCTTAGTAACATGAGTTTTGGGCTCAATTGGGTATTTCTAGTTTAATGAAGAGAAGGACGAAGGGGGACATGGTAGCAGTCTTCCAGTATCTCAGGGGCTGCCCCAAAGAAGAGGGAGTCAAGCTATTCTCCAAAGCACCCGAAGGCAGAAGAAGCAACGGATTGAAACTAACCAAGGAGAGAAGCCACCTGGAACTAAAGAGAAACTTCCTGACAAGTAGAACAATTAACCTGCCTCCAGAAGCGGTGAATGTGCCAACACTGGAAGTTTTTAAGAAGAAACCGGACAGCCATTTGTCAGAAATGGTGTAGAGTTTCCTGCCTGAGCAGGGGGTTGGACTAGATGACCTCCAAGGTCCCTTCCAACTTTCTTTCCTTCCTTCCTTCCTTCCTTCCTTCCTTCCTTCCTTCCTTCCTTCCTTCCTTCCTTTTCTTCTTCTTTTCTGCTTCTTCTTCTTCTTCTTCTTCTTCTTCTTCTTCTTCTTCTTCTTCTTCTTCTTCTTATTATTATTATTATTATTATTATTATTATTATGGTTTAATTTGCCCTTCCGGAAAACCTGACAGCCAGAAATAAAACAGGGCCTCCTCTAGAGAGGGATAGTGGAAAGCAAGGATGCCCTTCTGCCTTGTGGCATCTTGAGATCAGGGACCGCTTCCACGGAGAAAGGTTTTCCCATGGAGCGGAGGGAAGTGTAGTTTTGCGTGTTGCCTGCCTCCAGAAAATGGGGCTTTGCTTGTTTGCGTGGCCCGGTGGCTGACAGGCTGCGGACCGGTGTGGGTCCACAGACCAAAGGTTGGGGACCCTTGTTTTAAATTAACTGCCATAAGCTTCTTTTCCTGGCTAAGGCGCAGCTCCTTAGATTAGAATGGCCCATGCTTATGACTGCTTGCACCGCAGAAAATGGGATGGGATGGGATGGGGGGGAGGAGAGGGAGGGACATGTTCTCACTATGCCATATTCAGAAAAGTTCCCAGGTAGCAGATTCAAAAGCTCTTCAGGCAGAAGTAACCGTTACTCAGGAGGTGACTCTGAAGGGCCTAGCTAATTATTTAAATAATAATAAGTGTGGTTAATTCCATTCCTCTGTTCTTTCCAAGCTCCGGGTTGTATTTTTCCCAGCCTTCTCTTCATCCCCCTGTACTGGTTAAGATCTTTTTTTTTTTTTAGGGGGGGGTGACATGTAATACTGTAAAAAATCCAGCCAGTGGCAGCATTGTGTCAGGGAAGGGAGAAAAAAAAATCATTTTTTTTTTAAAGTTTACAAACTGCTTGAGATGCTGTGTGGCTGGCGCTGTTTTTGTTGTTCTTGTTTTTTTTTAAAAGGGGGTAGAAATGAGAAAAAAAATACTTAAGAAGCTTAAGGCATCAGGCAGCTGAAGCACTCCAGCCCGGAGAAGGGACCACAATTAAATTGAACTCAAGGGGGGTTTGATGGCCCAGCTCAATTCCTCCTGCTGAAAAGGATTTCAGATACCAATAAGGTCACGAATCCATCATTAGGGATGGGTCAAGGATGATGGGGACCGTGGACACGGCTTCTGTCTGCCTGACGCGCCCACGTGCTCCAGTGCCATCTAATTGTAGCAGCCAATTTTCTAGCTCTCTTTGGTTCGTTTGCCCTCCCCCCCTTTATCATTCCAAGTGGGTTTTCCCAGTTGCAATGTGTGGCTGTGAAAGTTGGACCCTAAGAAAGGCTGAGTGCCAAAGAATGGAGGCCTTTGAACTCTGGGGCTGGAGAAGCCTCCTGCGAGTCCCCTGGACTGCAAGGCGATCCAACCGGTCAGTCCTGGAGGAGATCAACCCCGACTGCTCTTTAGAAGGCCAGATCCTGAAGTGGAAACTCAAGTCCTTTGGCCACCTAATGAGAAGGAAGGACTCCCTGGAGAAGAACCTGATGCTGGGAAAGATGGAGGGCAAGAGAAGAGATGGAGGTGGCTGGATGGAGTCCCTGAAGCAGCAGGTGTGAGCTTCAATGGACTCCAGAAGATGGTAGAGGACAGGAAGGCCTGGAGGAACGTGGTCCATGGGGTCGCGATGGGTCAGACACGACTTCGCAACTAACAACATCATCATTCCGAAAATTAAGCACCCACAATCTGAAGTGTGCACAAAGTTGGCAGAAGCATCCTTCCAGGGAAGGGCCCCCAAACCTGTTTTTAAGCCTCCCTTTGCTTTCAAAGGCTTGCCACCACACAGCTGCACTTAAAAGTCTTAGAACAACAAACGGCTAAACACAGTTTTGCAACCACCGAGGCGTGTTGTTGGGTGCCGGCTCTTGCAACATGCACGCTCATGTAAATAGGTACCCTGCTCGGGGGGGGGGGGGGAGAAGGGAAGAGGCGTGCCACAATCTTTCCACAGCTCAGGCAAGGGCAACGTTCAGAAGCGAGCAGAAAGCAGGTCCAGGAGAAAGGATGGTGGTGGAGCCAGGAGCAAGTGATGGCCAACTGCATCCTAAGGAGACGACAGTCCCTAAGCCTGCTGTCCAGTCTCTTCTTAAAGACTTCCAATGTTGGAGAATTCACTGCTTCTGGAGGCAGGTTATTCCACTGGTTAATTGTTCTCCCTGTCAGGAAGTTTCTCCTTAGTTCCAGGTTGCTTCTCTCCTTGATTAGTTTCCATCCGTTGCTGCTTCTTGTCCTGCCTTCAGCCGCTTTGGAGAATAGCTTGACTCCCTCTTCTTTGGGGCAGCCCCTGAGAGATTGGAACATGCTATCCTGTCCCCCCCCCCAGTCCTTCTCTTCGTTAAACTAGACATACCCAATTCCAGCAACCGTTCCTTATATGTTTTAGAAGTGCTTTCCCACTTCTCTTGACTGCCTTAAGTTTCAAGGCTGGCTAGATGCGGAAGTGTTTGTTGTTGTTGTTGTTGTTGTTGTTGTTGATGATGATGATGATGAAGTGTGTCCTTCTGAGGATGGATCATTCATGGAGGCTGAAGGACATGAGCTGATCCTGGGCACCTCTGAAAAACGATTTGCAAACCTTGAGCCAATCTGACTCTTGCTGATGGACAGAGGCTGCTTTGCCCTTTGAGGAACTACAACTCCCAGCGCCCCCTGCGGCCTGGCTGTGCTGTGCAGGGCTGCCGGGAGTTCTAGTTCAGCAGCTCTGAGAAAACCAGGTTTCTCTGCCCGGCTGTTTTACAGCAAAGTGAGCAGCCAGCCTTCAACTCTCACAGCTCTTAACTGGCAGCGGTAGGGAAAAAAAAACGGTGTCAGGCATCTTACAGGCATGGGATCCGATATCCTGCATTTGTGAACTGGATTCCCAAGATCACAGTTCAATGCTGTAAACTGAAATGGCTTTTGGGGCTGGCTATTTTTTCCTCTGTTCCTGGCACCCAGGGGGGGGGGGCAAGCCAGCCCCTTCCATGCTCCGTTTCCGCTCTCCTCCCAGCAACTGCTTGCTTGCCTGGGAAAACACGGCAGGGAAGGGTCACGCCTTGCTAATCAGAGGTGAGCATCCTACAGCAGGTAGAATTACATGGAGGAGTAGGTTAGACAGCGAAAGAGAGAGAGAGAGAGAGAGAGAGAGAGAGAGAGAGAGAGAGAGAGAGAGAGAGAGACAGAGAGAGACAGAGACAGAGACAGACAGACAGACACTGGGGGAGAGGGAGACAGGGAAAGAGACAGGGAGAGAGAGAAGGCAGGCAGGCAGGCAGGCAGGCAGGCAGGCAGGCAGGCAGGCAGGAAGGAAGGAAGGAAGGAAGGAAGGAAGGAAGGAAGGAATCTAGAGAGCCAATCCTGATCTTCAAACAAACTGATCATCATTACATCCACATTTAAACCCAAGTCTGCCAAATCTCCTGCTTTCAAATTATAATAAACACTGTGGCATTGCCTTGGAAAGAAACACCCTTCTGAATGTGTGAAAAAAAAAAACCACATTATTTTCGCTAACGTGTGCTCTTCAGAGCCTTAGGGAGCCTCATCCCGTCCCTGCAGCCGCCCGGGCTCGCCAAAAACACACCAGCCCACCTATCCTGGTGGTACTCCGTGCCTCCCCCTCCCCAGAGGAATTTTCATCCTAAATTTTCATTGGAAGAAGCCATATGAAATAAGACAGCTGGTCTTCCAGTCGTCTGCATGCATTTTAAATTCAATTACTCCCGACAGCAATTTTTTATTTTTTTAAAAAAGAGGTTTAATCTTTGTGAGATGCACCAGAGGAGGTGGGCATGTGAGTGTGCCTGCACATGTGCTCGCTTCCTCTTTCCCCCAAGAAGCCAGCATCCTGTTTTATTTAGCAGGCAATTATCTAAACCCCAGGAGTAGGAAATAGCCAGGATTACCCTGGGTGAGTACCAGGAAATGAGACTGTGGGAAAAGCAGCAAGCGAAAGGTCCAAGGTACTCCCATATTATTGAAGGGGAAAAAAAAAAAAGATTGACTTAATTAAGAATTGCAAGCTATTAACTTCACACGGATGGATGCAAAACAAATTCATATTAATTTCACAGCTCCTCTTGGCTCGGATACAGTATCCTGTCCTTTTCTAAGGGGGGGGGGAGAGGCTTTTCTCACATATTAGCCATGGATCTCCTTGCTGGCGTGGGAGCAGGGGGAAAAAAAATATATCTGCAAGTGGATTTCTTCACCCTAACTATGCACAAGGCCTCAAACTCCTTAAAAAGACCCACTCAGATTATTAAATAAGGTGGCCTCAATGCAACCAGACCAGGAAATGCCTCACCCACACCACTCTGCTGCTGGGGAGCAGAGAGAGAGAGAGAGAGAGAGAGAGAGAAAAGGGATTGATTTAGACTAGGTCCTCTAGTCCAACCCCCTGCAGATCTCCGGATCAGATCTTCTGATCTGCAGAGCTGCACAAATCCGGGGATCTACGCAACTCTGGAGCTCTACACAGGTGCAGCAGTAAACGGTTAGCACTGTATTGTTGGCTGCTGTTTGTGCAGCATTAAAAGTCCAAAGTAGAACGCAACGGCAGGCGTTGGTCTTTTCCAGTCGTGTTCATTTTCCTGACAATATCCCAACGTTCAAATCGAGGCAGTCCTCGGTTTGCACTTGTTCATTTAGTGATGGTTTGAGCTTACAACGGCGTTGGAAAAAATTGACTTACGACCTGGCTTCACACTTACAACTACTGCATCATTTCCCTGATCACATGAAGCCATTGGGTGAGATCATCCATCGACACGGGGTGAGTTGTCATCAGTATGCTGATGACACTCAGCTCTATATCTCTACCCCGCGTCATTACAGCGAAGCAGTGGAAGTGATGAACCGGTGCCTGGAGGCTGTTGGGGTCTGGATGGGTGCCAACAGGCTCAGACTCAATCCCGACAAGATGGAGTGGCTGTGGGTTCTGCCTCCCAAGGACAATTCCATCTGTCCATCCATCACTCTGGGTGGGGAAGTTTTATCCCCGTCGGAGAGGGTTCGCAACTTGGGTGTCCTCCTCGATCCACAGCTAAGTTTAGAATACCATCTTTCGGCTGTGGCGAGGGGGGCATTCGCCCAGGTTCACCTGGTGCGTCAGTTGCGGCCCTATTTGGACCGGGAATCACTCCTCACAGTCACCCATGCCCGAGACTCGACTACTGTAATGCTCTCTACATGGGGCAGCCTTTGAAGAATGTCCGGAGACTGCAAGTAGTCCAGAATGCAGCCGCGCGAGCCGTCTTGGGTCTCCCAAGACATGCTCATATCACTCCAGCCCTCCATGAGCTGCACTGGCTACCAATTGGTCTCCGAACACAATTCAAAGTGTTGGTTATGACCTATAAAGCCCTATATGGCAATGGGCCAGGATACTTGCGGGACCGTCTTCTGCCCCATGAATCCCAGCGACCAGTTAGGGCACATAGGATTGGCCTCCCACGGGTCCCGTCTGTTAGACAGTGCCGTTTGGCGGGACCTAGGGCAAGGGCCTTCTCTGTTGCTGCCCCAGCCCTCTGGAACCAACTTCCCTCAGAGGTTCGTACTGCTCCCTCCCTCCTAGCTTTCCGAAAACTCTTAAAAACACATCTCTGCAGACAGGCTTGGGGCGTGTGAGCTGCGCTCTGCCCCGGGCCTTTGATTGGGAGTGTATGTTGTATGAGTGAGTATAGTTTTTATAGTTTCACAGTTTTATATAGTACCATTATTTTAACTGACTTGTACTTATATTCCTGTTGTGAGCCGCCCTGAGTCTGGGGAGAAGGGCGGCATATAAGTCGAAATAAATGAAATGAAATGAAAATGAAAATCACGGGATCAAAATTTGCACACTCGGCAACTGGTGTGTATTTCTGACGGCTGGGGAGCAAGTGATCCCCGTTTTGGCCGGCTTCCGACAAGCAAAGTTTTTTTGGGGGGGGAGGAAGGAGGGGAGGAGAAATTTCCAGATTCGTTTAATGACTACACGATCCACTTAACGTTTGCAGCGATTCGCTTAGCAGCTGCGGCAAAAAAATAAAAAAATAAAAATAAAAAAAGGTTGTCGAAACGGGGCAAAACACCCACTTAACAAGGGCCTGGCTTAGCAATGGCAATGGTGGGGGTTCAGCGACGGCCGTAACAAAAGGAGAATTTTTCTCCAAAGATAGGAAAACAAGGCGGCCGCCACTTCAGCTGACAACAAAAAAAACAGAGGGCTCACCTACGGCCGATCCATTTCTCGGTGCCCTCCGGAGAAACTAGCTTTCAAAAAGCTGCATTTTGGGGCTTTTAAACCAGCTTCTGACACCAGGGGGTTCTGCTTGTTACACTTCCCACACACAAACACGCAGAAAGAGAGGGAGACAGAGAGGGAGACAGAGACAGGGGGGGGGAGAGAGAGTTCAAGCCAGCTGCTTTATTGTTTCATGCCCATTTCACAGGAATCTTCCCAGATTTGCAGATTCACTTGGGAAAGATCAAAGATTCAAAGGCATTTGAAACGGGTGGGTTGAGTCAGACTTTTGCTCTCTCCAGTTTATGCAATGAGCTAATTCCCTTTGGATTCCCCCCCCAAACACTGGGATGGCTGTTCTCCCAACAGTTTCCCACCCCCACCCCTCTTTCCGTGGCTTTAGGCTCTGGAAGGAAGTGAGGCACACTCTGCTTCTCTCAGCTCCTGAGTCCTTGTAATTGGGTTTCCCGCGGCCCGCAGGATTGAATCTGCCTTCAGTTCCCTGCAGGGGTGAAGTTAAAAGGCGCAGATGGCGAGGCGGGGAGTTGCTTTCAAAGCAAACATTCAGCGGAACATCCCCACGGAGTGCCCCCCCCCCGCCGAAAGGCAAGCAGCTAACAAGGCAAAAAAAAGGAGAAAAGGCCAGTAGGTAAGTCGGAGCGGCGCCAGACCAAAAAAAAAAAGACAGCGGTCCTGGATGCTGGTTTCGGACTTTATTTTAATTTTAAAAAAGACCACCTTCTCGGCAGGAAGCTGATGTTTGCAACATGACTCGCCGGAGGAAACGTTTAAGGCGGCGTGCCAGCTCTTGCCATTACAAGGTGGCTTCCGATGGAAACCCACCAAGCACAGCATATACTGACTGATGCAAAGGGCAAGGCAATGGAAAGGCTTGGGTGATCCTGAAGCTCCGGGCGCTCCCTTTAACAAAAAAAGACTTCAACTCCCAGAATTCCCCAGGTTATTTTCATAATGTCTTTCTGGGATCTTTTTTTGGGGGGGGGATGCACAGTGGTGGGGTTCAAATACCTGAACATTGGATGCAGGCCTGCCCCCCCCGAGGCGTAGAAGGGACTTCCGGAAGTAGCATCCATGCACTTCTGGTGGGCTGTTCTAGGCCTCCTCCGGGCTTCTGAGGCCTAGAACAGACTTCTGGAAGTGGCATCTACGCTCTTCCAGTGGGCTGTTCTAGGCATCCTCCAGGCCTCCGAGGCCTAGAACAGACTTCCGGAAGTGGCATCCATGCACTTCCGGTGGGCTGTTCTAGGCCTCCTCCAGGCCTCCGAGGCGTAGAACAGACTTCCGGAAGTGGCATCCATGCACTTCCGGTGGGCTGTTCTAGGCCTCCTCCAGGCCTCCGAGGCCTAGAACAGACTTCCAGAAGTGGCATCCACGCTCTTTCAGTGGGCCGTTCTAGGCCTCCTCCAGGCCTGGTACAGGCTTCCAGAAGCAGTGTGCGTTCATCCAGTTCTCCGAACTCAGCAAACTTTAGCTCCCGGTTCTGCCTGAACTGGCTGAATCCCACCACTGGGGATGCACTGCCTTGACTATTGCAGGCTAAAGGGGAGCAGGGGTCTGACACCCCACTGGGCTTCTGGGAGATTACTGATCTCCTGCTGGCTGAGCTTGAGAAGATGGCCAAAGCATCCATAGATCTATGGGCTGCCCCTCCCCAGGGCCTAGATGGCTATCATGGCTCTAAAGGCTCCTGTTAGGCCTTGCTGCAGCTGGACTGCCTTTCTGAGCATCCCGGCACAAATGGGCATTCACAGGGATTTAAATGCTTCCTTCATGAACGAAATCCGACGAGGGCAAAGGGAAAGCAAGCAGATCTGGGCTTTCTTCAATTGGGAGAGAGTGTGAAAGAGGGAGGGGGGTGTAGACAACAAGCCTACATGCCGCATAAATCTCCGGTGACAATCGTGACTCGTGCCAGGAGAATGAACATTGAAATTCAGTCCCCGTTGAGCACACCCTGTTGTTCGGCTTTCCTCCGCCGGCACTTGAGGGATACAGAGGGGGGTCTGTAAAAGGCTCAAACAAGAGCATCTTGTTCCCTTCAGAAAGAACGGCACAGGTGCAACCCCTACCGAGCCGTGCCCAGGGACCGAAGCCGGCGCTTTGGGTACCATGAACACAGGGAAATCAAAAACAAGGAATCTGGGTTGCAATGAAAAAAAAACAACCACCCAGTTAATTTGCCTTTTGACCCTCAGAGAACGTACAACCAAATGCCAGGCAGTCTCGGTGTGGGTGGGATAAAGACTTCCACCCCATTAATTTATTCCTATGGGAATGAACAATAAGATGGGCCATCCCTGTGCTGGGCCTTTTTGGTATACTGAGGTCACTAAAGTCCTTCTTCTTCGGGTGCCCAAGCATAAATCAACCCAAAGATGTAGATGGGTCTGTGATAAACTCTCCCAGGCACGCTGCCATGTTATTTAGCAAGGAGCAGATCTTATGGTTCATGATCCGGCGAGCGGTCGCAGCTGCTTCCTCCTCCAGCAGCTCCATTATGACACTGAATTAAGATCTGCAAGTCAGGGAAATTGATGAGATCTTTGTGGGCGCCTTTTAGGCACTTTAGATCAAACCAGGCTGACCTGGAGGGACTCCTGCATCCTTAAGAGACAAAATCAGGGGCATTACTTCTCCCTGTTGTAGTGCTTGGGGCCAAAAAATGGAGGGCAAAGAAAAGTATCAACGCTGCTAACATCGGATGTTCTTGCTTGGACAACGTATTTTCCTTTAGGTTATTGTTTTACTCTTAGAGTTAGAATTAGATAATACTGGGGGGGGGGAGGAAGGAATGTGCCTGGGAGTTTAGTTAGACATAACAATACTGCAACTAGGGTGAGAACCAAGGTTTTTCGAAATAAGAGACGATAAGAAATGGCGGATTGGAGAACTGGAGGGAAGGCCTACATTTCAAACTAATTGGAGAATGTGAGCTATGACGGTTAACTGGAGGAGGGAATTGTGCTTTGATGCTATGTGCTCAGGGGAGGGGAACTCAGATTTTGGCTTGGCCTATGTACCTGCCGATGCTATGCTACTCGAATAAAGATTCTTTAAGGTAAACAAGGCCTCGAAGTTCTTTCGAAGAGTTTCATCTGTCGGAACCAGGACAAAAGGGAATATGTGACCTAAGGCTGCTCGTCCACAACTCCCAGCATTCCACCACCCTCTCTCTCTCAAGGCTGCCCAGGGCTGCTGGGAGTTGTAGTTCCAGCAAGGGCAAGAGGCTGCTGCTGCTGACTGGCCTTTCTGGAGACCCCAACCCCTGTGCCCCATTTCCCGTTTCAGCAAGGAGCAAGGAATGGAAGGCGAGTTAACTGTCCCCAAGTTTAGCATCTGCAAGAAAAAGCAGCTGTCAAGAGGCCAGCCCAAAGCAAACCAGGCTAGGAGTGAAGGAGCAGAGAGCACTGTGGTAGTAAAAATGCTCTAATGATACCGTTTGAGTGGAAGAGTCCTTGGCTCTTGAGTGAGAAGGTCCTCGACCAGAACTGGCAAGTTGAAGATGCGTGGACTTCAGTTCCCAGAATTCCCCAGCCAGATTCTGGAAACTGATAGTCCACACATCTTCAACTTGTCCGAGCTGAGAATAAGTATGATAGAAAGATAGCCTACTCAAAATCCTGACCAAAACTTTCATTATATCCTTGATAGCTCTGCCATTCAGCAGGAAAAGTCTGCTTCTTAGTGTAAGACAGGGGTCTTCAATTGACTTTGGGAAGGAAGGAAGGAAGGAAGGAAGGAAGGAAGGAAGGAAGGAAGGAAGGAAGGAAGGAAGGAAGGAAGGAAGGAAGGAAGGAAGGAGAAAGCAAAAAATGAAAACACCCTCCCTGCAACAAAAAATAAAAAGCCCAGAAGCAGGATTGACTCCACCATTTTTAAAACATGTAAAAAATTACCTGAGAAGGAGAGAAAGATCTCGGGGGGGGGGGGAGGTAAAAATAGCAGACATGTAAATATTGAAACAGGCTGTCAAAAGAAACAGGGAAAGAAAAGATACATTCTCCCACACTGCAGTTATACACAATTTTCAGCAGAGATAGATAGATAGATAGATAGATAGATGGATGGATGGATGGATGGATGGATGGATGGATGGATGGATGGATGGATGGATGGATGGATAGACGGAGGCATAGGGAGGAGGATGATAGATAGATAGATAGATAGATAGATAGATAGATAGATAGATAGATAGATATAAAGAAAGAAAGAAAGAAAGAAAGATAGATAGATGGATGGATGGATGGATGGATGGATGGATGGATGGATGGATGGATGGATGGATGGATGGACGGACGGATAGATGGATAGACAAACAGACAGAGGCATAGGGAGGAGGATGATAGATAGATAGATAGATAGATAGATAGATAAATATAAAGAAAGAAAGAAAGAAAGAAAGAAAGAAAGAAGGATGGATGGATGGATAGACGGAGGCATAGGGAGGAGGATGATAGATAGATAGATAGATAAATATAAAGAAAAGAAAGAAAGAAAGAAAGAAAGAAAGAAAGAAGGATGGATGGACGGACGGACGGATAGATGGATAGACTGATAGACAAACAGACAGAGGCATAGGGAGGAGGATGATAGATAGATAGATAGATAGATAGATAGATAGATAGATAGATAGATAGATAGATAGATAGACAGATTAGATAGTTAACAGGCAAAACCAGCTCAGAGAACACGCAGAGGCATAGGGAGGAGGATGATAGATAGATAGATAGATAGATAGATAGATAGATATAAAGAAAGAAAGAAAGAAAGAAAGAAAGAAAGAAAGAAAGAAAGAAAGAAAGAAAGAAAGAAAGAAAGAAAGATGGATGGATGGACGGACGGATAGATGGATAGACTGATAGACAAACAGACAGAGGCATAGGGAGGAGGATGATAGATAGATAGATAGATAGATAGATAGATAGATAGATAGATAGATAGATAGATAGATAGATAGATAGATAGATTAGATAGTTAACAGGCAAAACCATCTCAGAGAACACGCAGTTGTCCTTGCAGGGCAACCTGGCAAGTCACCTGGAGGAAAATCCATGCAGGATATGATTAGCCACGGCTAATTAGCCAGATAATTCACAGAATACTGCAGGAGGCAGCGTGCTGGCCCCGGAAAAGACAGCTTGTAATCCATCAAGCAAACCGGGGCGTTGACCTCTCCGTGTCCCAAACCACACCGGTCACAGACTGGCATCTGCGGTGGCCGAGGGTGTGTGTGTGTGTGTGTCTCGGCCCAGAGAAATATTACATCCAAGAAGAGAGAAAGGCAAAACAAGGCAGAAATATTGCCGCTTACCAGTTTGAAGTCTTGAATGCTGCAGATGAAATAGGGTGTGTTCGGCCGACGGCTCTCGATGTACACGCAATCTTGAAGGGGAGGGGGGGGACAAAAAAAAGGTAGACTGTCTCAGCCTTGGGTCAAGTGACGGAGGAGAGTCATCAGCACGACACGGAACGGCAGAGGGCTGCCCCAAACCATGGTCTGGACAGACACACATACGCACGCAGGCACACGGGAATAAGAAACAGGTGTTTGAGGTTATTTTGAAGGACCAAGGCAAGGCAGAAAAAGGCCACGTCCCGTCTCCAAGGGTGTGTGTCAGCTCGCCCGCTACGTTTTCCACATCCAGGCGATTCCTCCCAAACTCAAGAGCAGACATCCCAGATGAGAAGATGACTCTCCCCTTATCTCTCCCCCCCCCCCGATTTGCCACAATCTCACCATTTTCCTCTAACGCTCCCAGAGTTCCTATCTTATGTATTTTATTACATCCATTTATCATGTTGATATGGGGCTCATCTAGAGAAGCAGGCCTTTCCTCTTGAAAATGGAAAAGGGCCCTGGGGGAGGCAGAAGTGCACGTCAGCCTGGAAGGACACACTGCAAAGTGTGGAGGGCATGACTGAAGACAGGGTGGTGGGATTGGAGGCCCACGGGGGTGTCTCCTGCGTGATGGAAAGTGCCACTCTACGGCCAAGGATGGGAAAAGGCCACCCCGGGATGTTCATCAGATCCGGCAGGAGGATTCCGAAGAAAGGAAGGCAATTGAAGAGCAATGATAAAAGAGAATATTGGCAACTCGGGGTTAAACTGTGGGGTCCTTGGTGCTCTCTGAGCTTGGTGGTTTTCTTGCAGACGTTTCATTACCCAACTAAGTAACAACATTGCTGCTAGGGAGGAGGAGGAGGAGGAGGAGGAGGAGGAGGAGGAGGAGGACTACAGTGGGGTCCCTGGTGCTCTCTGAGCTTGGTGGTTTTCTTGCAGACGTTTCATTAGCAAACTAGGTAACGGCATCAGGAGGAGGAGGAGGAGGAGGGAACTATGGTGGGGTCCCTGGTGCTCTCTGAGCTTGGTGGCTTTTCTGCAGACATTTCATTACCCACTAGGTAAAATCATCAGTGCTGATCCCCCAAGAGCAATGTGGCCTTTCCCCAAGCAATTGTTCAAAGTCAGCCCCAACAAAGTCACAGCTCCTCTCGCCCTGTTTTTAAAAGACAAGCCTGCAAAAACATTTAGCCACCGTGTTTTCTCTGGCCACACCATCTGCCTGCTGGGCTTTTCATCCTGGAGGAAACAAATTCCTGGAATATCTGGGAGCTTGACACATCCGCTCTCTGGCTCTCCTGAGGTACATCCTGGTACCGCTAACCCCCAAATTAATGACTCAATCTACTTGGGTGAATGGGGGGGGGGAGAGAGGGGGAAGATAGTTTAAAGATGAGTGTCAGCACTCCACGACTTTATCAGCAGAGCTATTCGTGGTTATTGCTCTTTTTTTTTTTTTGCTTTGTTCAACAGAGGTTTCAACAACCCATGCAGATGAAAACGTTAAGATGAATTCACAGGCAGGCACCTGCAGGCACAGTTATTTGAAATTCACAGATCCGGCTGAACAAAAGCCGCCAATCCGCGCCGCCAATCCCGGAGCTTTTATGACTCTTGTTTCCTCAGATCCATGAAAAGCTCTCCAGCTGTTGGATCACATAACATCTGTGAACTCTTAAAGAGGCTCGGGAACGGGAGCAGAGAATAAAGAAGCCCCCCCCACCCCAGCATTGGAAATCGGGAGAACAAATCTTTACAAACAATACCTGCCAAGCAATGATAACGTTTATTCTATCCTTTGGGCTCAGAGCCAGGTCTAAAAGGTCCCTTATTCACACCCTAAATACTTTCTTTTTTTAAAATAAATAAATAAATAAAGCCATCAGGAAACCATTCTATTCAGATGTTATCTATGCACCAAAGCACCTTTAGTCCCTTCTGCTATTTCGGTTTTCAGAATAAAAGAATAACAGCGTTGGGACTTTGGAGGTCATTTAGTCCAACCCCCTGTTCAAGCAGGAAACCGGTATCATTTCAGACAAGTCCTTGTCCCATCTCTTCTTAAAAGCCTCCAGTGATGGGGCACCCACAACTTCTGGAGGCAAGCGGTTCCACTGGTTAATTGTTCTCAATGTTAGGAAGTTTCTCCTTAATTCGTTTCCATCCGTTGTGTCTTGTTTTGCCTTCTGATGCTTTGGAGAAGAGGTTGACCCCCCTCTTCTTTGGGGCAGCCCCTCAGATATTGGAAGATTGCTATCATTGTCACCCCAAGTCCTTCTTTTTGCTAAGTCAGACATACCCAATTCCTACAACCCTTCTTCCAATGCTTTATATGGGGCTCACCTCGTGGTGCTTCTTCCCTCCAGTTACGTCCAAGTCTCTCCATCCATTCCTGGGGTTTCTCTGGTCTGCTAACCCTTCTGGGAAGCTGTAGTTTTCCTACCTGTCGATATCATTTCCCTACAGTCTCTATGTGATAGATAGATAGATAGATAGATAGATAGATAGATAGATAGATAGATAGATAGATAGATAGATAGATAGATAGATAGATAGATAGATAGATAGATAGACAGATGATAGATAGATAGATAGATAGATAGATAGATGATGGACAGATGGATGGATAGATGGATAAATACCGGTAGATGGATGGATGGAGAGAGAGAGAGAGAGAGACAGAAACAGAGACAGATGATATACTGTAGAGAGATATCTAGACAGATGAAATAGGAGAGAGAGAGAGAGAGAGAGGCAGGCAGGCATATAGACAGATGATAGAGATAGATAGATAGATAGATAGATAGATAGATAGATAGATAGATAGATAGATAGATAGATAGATAGATAGATAGATATGACAGAGAGAGCCCCCAACAGCCATTTCTTTTTCCTTCCCCCTGTCTCTCTAATCTTCACTGCCCTACAACCCAAAGGTTTTAGCCTCCAGCCCCTAATCATCTCTGTTGCTCTTCTCGGCACTGTTTCCGGAATCTCAATGTCTGTCTTACACCGTGGCGACAACGTCTCACCCACTTCATCTCATACCTTACCAGACCGGCAAGCGGATTCCTACCAACGAGCAAGGCCAAAACCTGCCAGCCAGAACAGAAGTTAACAGCGGCCAGAAGCGAACTGTTGTTAACTCTCTGTCATCTGCCAATCAAAGAAGCATCTCGACAAAAGGCAGGCTGGAAATTCAAGGTCCCTGGATGCTGCTTCAAGGGAGAAATCGCTCGAAACCCTCTCCGTCTGCCACCAACAGGCCAAGCAAAGGGGCCTTCTCCCATCGCTCGCCTTTATGGCAAATGCCTGACTTAAGAAAAGGAGATGACACACACGGGTTCCCGGGAGCTGGCTTGAAAATGATGAAATAACCCAGGTCGGGAACCTGGGAGCTTCAGAGTATTGGGCGAGCGGCATCGTCTCAAACTCTGAGGTCTCCCAACAAGCCACAGGGAAGAACCCCGAAAGAAGTAGGGAAAGGAAGGAGGAGATCTGACACAAATCACAGTGGCAAGAGAAAGAAAGAAAGAAAGAAAGAAAGAAAGAAAGAAAGAAAGAAAGAAAGAAAGAAAGAAAGAAAGAAAGAAAGGAAGGAAGGAAGGAAGGAAGGAAGGAAGGAAGGGAAGGAAGGAAGGAAGGAAGGAAGGAAGGAAGGAAGGAAGGAAGGAAGGAAGGAAGGAAGGAAGGAAGGAAGGAAGGAGGGAAGGAAGACCTACAAACTTATTCAAAACTAGCATGATTTTAGGATGAGCCACCGTGACCTCTAGGTCAGGGGTCCCCAACCCACCCACCCACCCCGGTCCGGGCTATCTATATCTAGCCCTCTTGAAAAAAGAGAGATCTCTTTTCAAAAAGAGATCTATATCTAAGTTGCTACTCTTGATTTTCCTTTCATCGGCCTGCACTGATGCTGTGACCTAGTTGGGGCACGAAACGTCTGCAAGAAAACCACCAAGCTCAGAGCGCGCCGTGGATGCGAGAGTTGCCCTATCTCCCCTTTGCGGTGCTCTGCTTTTGGTGTCCTCTGTTGAACTCCAGCACTGGAGTCTTATCTACTACTTCTGCTCTCCATCGGGAAATGGAGAGATCATTTTTTCCTTTGGGAAAGGAAGCGGAGGGCATCTTTCAAAGCCCAGGAAGCTCCAGACTCAATGCCATCCAATTATGTGCCTGGGCTGCTGTTAAATCCATGTACGCTTGCCTCCTCCAAAGGGATCCTGCAGTGAGCTCTCCATGGGGGTCTTTTCTTCCCTCAAAGAGACCAAAAAAAAAAAGCCTCCCTTGAAAACCATCCCTGGGCGCTGTCTATAATCCGCTGCTGTCGAGTCACACTTCGGGTTTCCGGGTTGAGCTAAACTGAGCTAAAAAAAGCTTGTCAGTTGTGCTACCGTACCATCTTCACAACTTTGCCAGGGTCTTCTACTCCTTCCTTCTGCTGGCTTGCAGGCTAATAATACAACGAAGGAGGGGGCTTTGCATTTCATATTGGCACTTTGTCCTGATTTCTCACACTTGGGCCATTTTTTAAGTTGTTTTTTTTTTGTTTGTTTTTTTGCAGAACATCCTGGAAATAATCATGGATTTCCGCTTTTTATTATTAGGCAAATGGCAAAAAGTCCTTTCATGAAGATAAGGGGGGAGAGAAGAGAGAGAGAGAGAGAGAGAGAGAGAGAGAGAGAGAGAGAGAGAGAGAGAGAGAGAGAGAGAGAGACAGACAGAGACAGAGGACAGAGAAGAGAGAGACAGAGAAGAGAGAGACAGAGAAGAGAGAGAGGAGAGAGAGAGAAGAGAGAAGTGGAGAAGAAAGAGAGAGAGAGAAGAGAGAGAAGAGAGAGAGAGGAGAGAGAGAGGAGAGAGAAGAGAGAGAGAGACAGAGAAGAGAGAGAGGAGAGAGAGAAGAGAGAAAGAGAGAAGTGGAGAAGAAAGAGAGAGAGGAGAGAGGAGAGAGAAGAGAGAAAGAGGAGAGAGAGAGAAGAAAGGAGAGAGAAGAAAGAAAGAGAGAGGAGAGAGGAGAGAGAGCAAGAGAGAGAAGAAAGAGAGAGAGAGGAGAGAGAGAGAAGAGAGTGAGGAGAGGAGAATAAAGAGAGAGATAGAAAAGAGGAGAGAGAGAGAAGGAAGAAAGGAGGAGAGAGAGGAGAGAGAAGAAAGAGAGAGGTTTAAGTGCACCTTTTGGCCAATGTGCCCCGTGGTGAGGCCAGCAAAATCCCATTTATCAAGATCCGTGAACAGCTCCAGGCAATTAACTTGAACTGGAGCTGCGGTTAATAGCAATAATGAAAGCATCTCGTCTTGGCATGCTAGGGACAGGCTCTTCTTAAGTGCCCCATTCTGTCAATATGTGTTTTAATTCCCACCTTAATTTATCGGCAAAAGAGGGTCTCGGTCCCCTAATGTGTCTACCCCAATGCCATGCCCGCCCTCTGCGCTGCTTAACTGTTGCCCGGGCGGAAGATGCCAGTCAAGAGGTAGGAAGAGAGCAGGCTACAAATGCAGGCAGGATTGGCTGTGGGACAAGACCAAGGGAGGCAGAGAAGCTAGAGAAAGCAAGAGGCTAGAGAGGCAGCGAACGGCTGAATTTCAAGGAGAAGCTAACATCCACATCTGAACTGGGGGCATAGTTCAAATCTCCCCTCCATTGACACTGAACCCCCAAATCTAATTCAGTTACGTGTGTGCGCGTGTGTGTGTGTGTGTGTGTGTGTGTGTGAGAGAGAGAGAGAGAGAGAGAGAGGAGGAGAGAGAGAGAGAGAGAGAGAGAGAGAGAGAGAGAGAGAGAACGGACAGGTTCTTTTCTCCCTCCTTCCTTTTTAGTTTCTTTGTAAAAACAAGCAGTTCCTTTGAGATTAGTACTGGTACTAACCATGTTTGTTTCTTTCTTTCTTTTTTCTTTCTTTCCTTTCTTTCTTCTCTCTTCTTTCCTCCCCATTTTTCCTTCCTCCCTCCCTTTCCCCTTTCCCTCTCTCCTTTCCCCTTCCTCCTCTCCCTTCTTTCCTTTCCTCACTCCCCTTCCTTCCTTCCTTCCTTCCTTCCTTCCTTCCTTCCTTCCTTCTTCCTTCCTTCCCTCCCTCCCTCCCCTCCTGGATGACAAAGATGGCAGCCCTATGCCTTAAAAGACCTTGGCAAGCATCCTTTTCAGCAGCAGCAGGAGGAGGAGGAGGAGGAGCATCCCTAGTGGGGCTGGGCTGCTCTTGAGGAAGGGGCGAGGGGGTTGGGGGGGTTGGCTGGGAAATCCATGCCCTTCTGAGGCAGGAGAGGGCTAATGGGAGAGGAATGCCACCAGAGTGACAGGTGAGGAGGGGGACGTTTCCCTCCCCCCTCCCCGCCTCCTCCATCGCTGCTGACAGCAAGCAAATCGCTGGTCTGATCTTTTTGTGCCGCCGTGCTTCCTGCAAGGCAGGCTTGCTGCGCGGCTGCAGGCTCCCTGTCAAGGGAAAGGCCGCCTTGGGTGGCCCCCCCCCCACCCTCCACGCTCCCCCCCAAGCTCCAAAGGGCCCCTCCCCATTTGCCTTGAAAGACGGGCTCTCCTTTCCCCAAACGGTTTTTTTAAAATTATTTTTGATGATGGTGATGAATCTTTCAAGGGGGCTGCTGGTAGGGCTGCAGCTGCTGAATGGACTATCAGTATAATTTAGATTTCGCCCATTTGGGCTCCTTCAAGCCTCGCTCCGGATTGTACAGTAAAGGGAACATATTTCGATGCAACAAAATTCAGGACAGTTAATTCTCCTCTGGAACAGAGGGGTACCACCCCCCTCCTCCCCTTCCCCCCCCACACCTTCCATTTCACGAAAGCTACAGTTCTTCGGGTCCCTGCCATCCCCGTTCCAATTATTCCCTTCTACACTTTCCTCCAGGCCAGCTGCTTTTTTTTTTTTTTCTCTTTCCAATTTTCCTTTTCTCCTTTTAAGTAAGGCTCCCGCTGCAAAGCTAAATGGGCGTTTTGATCTGGGGAGGGGGACTCTTCCCACTTCTGACATCAGACCGGGCAACCTTCACAGGAAGGAAGAAGGGTGGATGGATGAGAAGAAGAGAAGGGAAGGAGGGCAGGTGGGGGGGGGAGAAAACCTTACAGCGCCCAAGCAGCTTGGCCTGTGGATGCTCTTTCCCTCGTGAAAAGCTTAAAAGAAAAAAGAGAGAGAGAGAGAGAGAGAAATCAGTCTGTAAATAACAAACAACGGCCGACCACGGCCCTGCTGAATTGGAAGACGAACCCAAGAGCCTGTAAAACAGTGTTTCTCAACCTTGACCATTTTAAGGCATGTGGACTTCACTCCCAGAATTCCACAGCCAGCAATGCTGGCTGTGGAATTCTGGGAGTTGAAGTCCACATGCCTTAAAATGGTCAAGGTTGAGAAACACTGCTGTAAACAGTCTGACCCTCCCCATTTTCCTCTAAGGCACCAGGGAGGGGACTACATTTCCCAGAATTCCTCAGCATCAGAAGGAAACCCAAGAGGGGAGACTACAGAAGGGAAGGGGCTTAAAAGGGCTGAGTTCAAGTCAAGCTCCCTGCCCCGCTCCTGGTTGTTAACGGGGGGGGGGGTAGCTTTGTTTGTGAAAAAGAGGCGCCAACGAACTGCGTGGTATTGCTTTCTTCCATCCCAACGGGTCCTAAATCCAGATTGGACACTTCTCCAGATGCTGACCTGGAAGCAAAACCTTCCCCGTGAAAGGCGAATGAGATGCCTGGGCTGTTTGTCCCCCCCTCCCTCCGAGGTCGCCTAATAACGAGGCAGAGACCCCTGCCCACAGCCCAGGCTCAGGTAGGCTACCTCTTCTCCTTCCAGCTCAGCCTTCACGGACAGCGGCAGCTGGAGGGAGAACCCCGATGGCTTCTCTGCACCTCCAGAAGAGCGGAGAGGAGAGGGGCGGGCCAGGGCAGAATTCGCAGCCGGGCCTCCTCCTTCTTGGCTGCCCCCCCAAAAAGCTTCCCTCCAGGCTTTGGGGAGGGGAGGGGGGGAAATAAGCTGCTTCTCCTGCCTGGCCGGAAGCAGGCTGGGCCTGGGGTGCTCCCCGGTGCCAGCATTTTTACAATCGCGTCCCCCCCCAACCTTTTCACCACCAGGCCTTTGTGCTTAAAAGGAATAACAGCCACTTGGCTTTCCAAGCTAGACGTACAGGTGTGTGTGTGTGTGCTTTTTTCTTCTTCTTCTAGCACTCTTTAAGTCATAAATGGAATCTGACACACGTTCTGTAAAATGAAAGGAGGAAAGAGGCTTATATTCCTCTCCACGTCTCCCTCTAACCTCTTAGCGGTGGAAAGAAAGAAAGAAAGAAAGAAAGAAAGCAAGAAAGCAAGAAAGCAAGAAAGCAAGAAAGAAAGAAAGAAAGAAAGAAAGAAAGAAAGAAAGAAAGAAAGAAAGAAAGATCCTAAGATCTGAGAGTCGGTCTAGACAATGATGGCATGCATAGGAGGGAGGGAGGAACAGAGGAAGGAAGGAAGGAAGGGAGAGAGGGAGGAGAAAACAGGAAGGGAGGGAGGGAGGGAGGAAAAGGGAGGGAGGGAGGGAGGGAGGAGGAAAAGGAAGGGAGGAAGGAAGGAAGGAAAAGAAAGGGAGGGAGGGAGGGAGGGAGGGAGGAAAAGGAAGGAAGGAAGGAAGGAAGGGAGGGAGAGAGGGAGGAAGGAAGGAAAAGAAAGGGAGGGAGGAAGGAAGGAAGGAAAAGGAAGGGAGGGAGGGAGGAAGGAAAGAAAGGGAGGGAAGGAAGGAAGGAAGGAAGGAAGGAAGGAAGGAAGGTTTAAAGACTAGGCGATAAGCTATGAGTCTGAGGATAACATTCACTGCCACTCATAGACTCGAACTCAGGTCTTGCCCGGAACAGAGGATGCTGCTGTGGTTGTTGAGAAAGACAGTCATTCAGGAATCCAAGTCCAAAGGGTTCCCCAGGACAGTCTGATCAAGGTTTCCACTGACAGCAAGCTGCTCCCCCAAAACAGTGAGCGGACGAACGACATCCGCCGGGCATCTCCTTGAACCCCGTACCTCCTCCACCCAAGCACAATGTCCCCAACGAAAGAAACACCAGGGGCCACCGGCTCT
>JARGCV010001355.1:25000-46670 GCA_034064705.1 Bothrops alternatus | reverse complement strand
ATTTCTAGGCAATTATTCTCTCTGAAACTGACAAGCCACAGAAAAGGACTCACTTGGAAGAAATGGTTTATAGCTAATTAACTAGTATATTTCCTCCCCTCTGCCTTGCTTGGACTGGGGGACAAACAGCAAAGAGAAAAGACAGCGAATGTATTTGAAACAGTCAAACAATTCCAATCAGTCTGGGCTCTATTTTATAGTTGAATCAGAAGCATTGGAAGGTGGGAAGGTGGGGAATTATCCACAGAATGATTTTGGAATTTCAGGATTCTGATAGATGATAGATAGATAGATAGATAGATAGATAGATAGATAGATAGATAGATAGATAGATAGATAGATAGATAGATAGATAGATATAGATAGATGATAGATAGATAATGATAGAGATAAACAGATAGAGAGAGATGATACGATAAGAGAGAGAGAGAGAGAGAGAGAGAGAGAGAGAGAGAGAGAGAGAGAGAGAGAGAGAGAGAGAGAGAGAGAGAGAGAGAACCTTCATCGTCACTTTTTTACTGTGGGCACATTGGCACACATTAAAAATGAAATTTTGTTGCTGGCTCTCAAGGTGTACACATACATAACACACATTTAAACATGCTATATACAACATTTGTATAAACCTATACATTTACATATAAATAACATATAAATATTGATCACTGTCCATCTTGAATACATAGTGGAATACATTTTCACCTCTAGTTGTAGAGATTAGTGGTGGAACCTGAAAATTTCTACTTGGAAGCCATTTGTTCTACCACAAACCATCTCAGATATTTTCTTGAGTCTTAAAATCTCCCTTTTTTCCCTCATCTTTAGTCAAAGTTGGAAGGTGACACAGACATAGAAGTTAACTCATTATCTTAAGATTTAAAGTTTCGTTCTTAAGGTGAATCTCTCTTTTCAATTCTGGGTTTTGTTCTGATGTGTGTGTAAGTGCAAGGAATGGAGAAGATTTGAACTGTTCTAAAAGAAGAATTCAAAACACAACAAACTGAAAATGTTTCTTGATTCTTCCAATTGAAAAAGTCTGAATTTTTGCTAGCCCATATGAGAATCTACCATTATTTTGACACAGGTACAACTCTGTTCCTGTATCCAATTTGCATTTAAAATTGGAGTGGAAAGAATCAAGCTTCTAGAACTTTTAATTTCTATTTAATTATGAGAATTTAACTTTGGGGGATTTTATCTGATTTGAAAGAATAATTAAAATTAAGTATGACTGGAAAGATTTTTCACAGTGTTTCTGCCTGTCCCTTAGGACTAAAAGTAATAGTAAATTATTTGTGTCTGGAGGTGATCTATATGTAAATTCCATTAAGAATGGAATTTTGTTTTAGAGAAATTCAGATTATGAAAATGACATTGGTGCGTTGAACGTCAGCAGCTAATAAATGCGTTAGTTGTTACCATTACTTCTCTTAATATTCTCAATTAAAATAATTTGAAATAGTACAAAAGATAAGCAAGATCAATTAATTTTATAAGATGATCAAAGGAATGTAGTTCTGCATTGTAAATGCTCTAAGTGTGATAATAGCTTTATCAGGCAGGAAAATAATTTGATGTGGCTTGAACCTTATTCAGTTTTTTGCTCCAGGGATTTCTATTTGTAGTTAATCAAATAGTCTTTTGTGTTTGCTAAGGTAGAATTTTATGATCTTAGGCATTAATTTTACAGTATAAATTTCAGACTTTTTTTTTTAAGTAGCTGGAAAGTCTCCATGGTGGTGATTATAGGATGACATGAAATCAAAGCAACGATGTGTTGGATTTATATCTCTTGTTTTGGAGAATGTCTCTTCATTCTGGCTACCAAATCTAGTCTAATCAACGCATGTCTTTAATTTAAGTCTGGTCCTCAATGCTGCACTTGCACACTTAAAAATTAGGTCTGGATTTGGAATGGGAACATCAGATAATGAAACTGGATGACCAACTGTTGAGTACTGGGCTCTAGATGAATGCTTTGTGGACAGAAGGAAACTTAAATTCTATTTAAACATATTCAGCAAAAGGGAGTTTTCCATTGCCTTGAGTAACTAGCTTTGCTATCAAATTATTCTTACTGTTACTGGGTTGGTTTTTTTTAACTTATAACCAAAATATGTTTTTAGTAATGGAAGAGCATTATACTCTAGGATAAGGCAGAATGATCTTTTTAATGCGTGATATTCTTTGGTTATTTGAAGGGCCAATCAATCAATTTTTTATTATGGACATATACCAACTAAGGAAGTTTAGAATACAAATAATAATTTAAAAAGCTAAATCTGTCTATCTGTCCATATCTGTCTGTTCATCCATCTGTTTCCATTCATCCATCCATCCATCCATCCTCTCTCTCTCAGACATAAACATTATCTATCATTATCTATCATCTGTCTGTCTGTCTATATCTATCTGTCTGCCATCCATTCTTGAAAGGTATCGCCATATCCCCTTTTAGCTTTCTTTTTTTCCGTTCCATTTCTTCACTCCTTCTATACCAAATTCATTGTGCAGAATCCCAATCATTTTTGCTGTCTTTCCTGGCACCTGTTCTAGTTGTCTGAATCTTTCCCAAAATGCAAGGCCTAATTTAGGAAGGATCCAGATTAGGCAATGAGAAGTGATGGCCTTATGGAATCTCCAACTTCAAAGAAAGCAGAAGGCCAATATCTTCCAATATCTTGGAACTTGGTACTACTCCCAACATGGCAAAAGTATTGTCTATATGTACCTACTTGTATGACATATGTGACATCATTTGCCCTGCAAACATTGAGATGAACAAAAATTAGTTGACTACAGTCAAATCACATGATGTTCCTATCAATCAGAGGTTTATACTTTTTTTTAGTAAATCTTTATTTTTTGGTAGATATCATTAAAAAAACCCTAATCTGTAAAACATACTTCTAGGTTAGTAAAATCCCATTGAAGGAGGCCTGATATACTACGGTAGTGAGTATTTCACCCAGAGACCAGGATATCCCACAATGCCTGGGAAATGTTATACCAATCATATTTGCTATTTGCTTGGGAGACATAAATCCATGGATAGCTTTGCAATGTAAGCAGCCCCATTAAAACAGTGTAGGTCAGGCGATGTAGCTTCAGCCTCTGCTTATGCTGAGGCACAGCACTTCATCTGCAGTGTAATTCCATTTGGGCTATTACATAATTAAATTGAGACTTAAGTTGCACATTTTAAAAGATTATGGACCATATGTAGCTTGAAAAAGGGCCAAGTCTTCAAGAAGGCCACTTAATGATGCCTTTGCTAAATTCTCCCTCCCTCCCTCCCTCCTTCCTTCCTTCCTTCCTCCCTCCCTCCCTCCCTCCCTCCCTCCCTCCCTCCCTCCCTTGTACGGTAATATTGGTGAAAGGGGCCACCAATCATGAAGGATTTGCTAAGATCTGAGTCTGCAACACTTCTCTTTATCCTTCAAAAATCTTCCTCAAGAAAAGAAACATTGGCTGGAATCTGCAAAGTGGAAGATATATATGGCATGAAATAGTGACATTGGGGGGGGGCACTCCTTCTCTCTCTTCCCACCCCCCTTTACTCCCCTGATGGGCACTTCCATCTTTGAGAATGTAAATGAAAACTGCAGAATGGGCTTTTATTGAATCACACTCTTAATTAGGTTTTAGCAGAATGCTTTATCGTCAATGTTTTGTTGAATAATTTAATTAGGAAACAGTGCACCTGACTGCTGGAACATGCCAAATTAGGCTGCGCTTGATAGCTAGACTATTTAAAGAACTGACTGTTGCCATTTCTCCGCATACTCCCACATACATGAACTCAATCTGATCCACCAAATGGTTGGATTTACTAAATCGATGGAGCAACTTTGCATTCTCCCTGTTCTCCTTTCTAAAAGGGATCCTTTAGGAATCAAGAAATCCTCTGATGATTACTGGCATTTAAATACAACAAGCTTCCCAAGCAAGGATCCCTCATCCCATTTATTTTTTCTGAGTTCAAAAGAGGAGGAAAGTTTACTCAAAAAAAGGATACAGCACAGTGGCTGCAATGGATGGCTCTCCTCACCTCTCCATCTATTAGCCTTGTCAACTTGGGGGAGATTTCAGCCGGGCCCCTCCCTCCTCCCCCCCCTTTCTGCATTGTGAAAGGCCCATCAGCAATAATCATTGAAGTGAAGAAGACAGTTGATTTGTGAATTCAGATTATAGAAAGTGACGAGGCTTCAGTGAGCTGTGTAGATAAAGCAACTGTCATGATAAGGTGGCATATGCAATTCCCCCACCAGCCAAATTTATTGCACGTGGGAGGGAAATCGTCCTATTTGAAAATGCCATAAATTTGAAATTGAATATTACTGAGACACCTGGAAGGTTGAGTTATGGCTTGAATATCTTTAAGGGGAGGTTTAAGGGACATCAATTCACAGCTTATCCACATCTTCTTTAAGGATCATATATATCAGTGAGTGTGTGTGTTATATATTCTTAAAATAGAAGCTAATAAGCTAGTACTTTTCTTTCTTTCTTTCTTTCTTTCTTTCTTTCTTTCTTTCTTTCTTTCTTTCCTTCTCTCCCTCCCAGATTCATAGTTGTAGGCCTATAATTTCTTTCTTTCTTTCTTTCTCTCTCTTTTTCTTTTTTCTCTCCCTCACTCCCTTTCTTTTTCTTCCTCCTTCCTTCCTTCCTTCCTCCCTCCCTCTCTCTCTCTTTCTTTCTTCCTTCCTTCCTTCTTTTCCCTTCCCCCTGTCTGAAGCTTTCTATGGGGAGAGTCCAACTTCCATGTGAATTTTGGAAAGTTTATTATCTTGACTTGTATGACCTCATCTGCTAGAATGAAGTCATTCTCAGAGCTGGAGAAGACAATGCCAGGGAATTAGTCCATCAAAGGCCTCTCTCTTCAGCCTTATCTCTAACCAGTGGGTTGAGCAAAATTATAAACCTTACTGGCACCTAATTCCTGTTTTTGATTATGCTAAGGTATTTTCAGGATAGATAGATAGATAGATAGATAGATAGATAGATAGATAGATAGATAGATAGATAGATAGATAGATAGATAGATAGATAGATGGGAGAGAGAGAGAGAGAGAGAGAGAGAGAGAGAGAGAGAGAGAGAGAGAGAGAGAGAGAGAGAGAGAGAGAGAGAGAGAGAGAGAGAGAGAGAGAGAGAGAGAGAGAGAGAGAGAACGAGGGTGAGGGAGGGAGGGAGGTTGTAGAATTCTATCCTTATATTAGCTATAAATACAGCTTGACGTAAAATCTTGACTTGGGAGCTACATGGCTTCAAATCAAGGTCCTGGAAAGAAACTGTTGCACAGAAGAATGATATTGGGGGTATCCACTGAATCCTGCCAGATTTTTTTAAAAACAACAACGCCTACAGTGTAATTGGCCACCCTGCCTTTTCATCCCGGGCAAAAATCTCAGGACTCATAAACATTCTAATTAGGCGGCCAATTAAAATGAGAAAAGGAGGCCTTCTTGAATGAACTGGGACTCTCAGTGGCTGTTCTGCTTTTCTACTTGTCACTCGTGAAAGATTTTATTGCTTTTCCAAACTGAAGGAGGCAAAAGAATGAAGCCGATCTGGAGGGACTCTTGAAAAGGACTGTGGCTTCACTCTGAGATGTTCTTAGGCAATGCTAGGAAACAAGGAGAAGCTTTGTTAGGCTAAGAAATTAAACACCGCACAAACATGTACATCATAAAAGAAATCCATGGACTTGTGTGTTTGTTTCCTTTTCCCATTTAATCGCAACAAGAAGGCCATTTCTCTCCAACTCTTGCACTGTATTTTTTTTAAAAAGTATTTAAAATGTTTGTGTGGCTGCCCATCTAAAAAACACAACTCTGGGTGACTCAATAAACAACAATAAACTCCAGAACTATAAACAAAATCTATAAAATAATTCTTCTTCTTCTTGTGCCATATCCGTTATCGGACGTTGGCGATCATGTTGGCAATCCTGTTTTTATCAGCAGTCACACGAAAAAGTGCTGTTGGGTTTTGTTCAAACCAATCCCTTAGATTTTGAAGCCACAATATTCTTCTTCTGCCTGGATCTCATTTGCCTTCATTCTTTCTCTGGAGGATTAAATGGAATATGCCGTATTTTTCTGGGTGTCACATCACATGTCCGAAATATTCTAACTTTCATTTTTTAATTGTTTTGATGATTTCCCTTGACTTTCACAGGCGGCTTATCACCTCCTCATTTCTGATCTTGTCCATCCAGCTTATACATAATGGCTGCCTGTAAATCCACATTTCAAATGCTTCTAGTCTCTTCAGGTGGCCTTCTGTCAGAGACCAACTCTCTACTCCATAGAGCAGGATAGAAAAAATATTGCTATATTTTATATTTATATCTGACAAGCCTGATTTTCAGTCTTAGGATCATAAAACTAAAACAAAACTTAGCTCTTCAGTCATCCTTTTGGGATGTCCTTCAACCAACTCTGGACATCCTCAGGCTACCCCAGTGCAGTGCCTGGGTAAGAAGACAATCTTGATGGTCTTCTAAAAGCTAAAAGGCTAGGGGCCTGTCAAATCATAGGGAGGAGGGTGTTCCATAAAATGAAAGGCAGCCATGGGAAAAACACACTTTTGGGGTCCCAGTAGATGCAAGATTTCACGGAAGGAGCCTCCCCGTAGGATATTGTGGACATCATGAACCATGGGAGAAGGTCAACTTGTGAGAAAGTGGTGGGACTGGCCAAAAGCCAGTCCCGCATCAACCAGTGACTGGGCTGACTATACTAAGTTTAGGATGATAATTTTGGATCATATTTTTCTGGACACAATTTTAGATGGTTTGTCTTCTCAAAACATCAACATCTCTTCTGATCTCCTTGTCTCCTTTCTTCAACAGCTTTCTGTCAAAATAAGAACCAATCTGACAGATTTGGGCCTAGGAAGCTGTTGAGAATAAATAACCTACTTTCTCCTCAAGAATGAACATCCTAGTTGTAGGAATAATATTACCTGGATTTACAACTGCAAGCTTCCAGTGATTTGGTCATTGTTGCCATTTCTGGCATTTTATTTCTCTTTAAGCTCCTGCCACCCAATATGCAAACATCTGCAGCATATCCGATGAAGCTTGGCTACAGTTCACGCAAATATATCCTATAATCAACCTGATGGTCCTTAAGGCCGCTTACCTGTTGTGATATGTGAGAAGGAGAAGGGGAGAAAAAAAGTTGGCCTGGTATAGAATACACAAAGTATGCATTCTAATCAAATTCTGATGAAGGAGAAAATGCAAACTAAATTGGATTAGATTTCACTAAGTGTTATTCTGGATCCAGGTCATATCTCGGGTTGTTGGGACAAGGATGCGAAAAAGAGAGCTGATACTGCCCCGTGTTTAATAAGGCAGAATGCAGCAATTACCTGGATCCATACGCAAGATTTTATTTGTGATAGGTATTGAGAAGTTACATGGTTACATAGTCAAAGAAAAAGCTGACCATGAAGATGTGTGATTTAGTCTACCTTAAACACTGACTGATCTTGAAATGAAAGAAAAATAATAGAAGAGTCAGATCTGATTAGAATTTGGATGAAAGGACCCAGGGTTTATAGGTTAGATCTCTCTATCCTATCTCTATCTATCTTTCTATAATCTATCAATTATCTATCTAATCTATCTATCTATCATCTATCTATCTATCTATCATTTATATCATCTATATCTATCTATCTTTATATCTCTATCATCTATCTATCTTTTTATAATCTATCAACTATCTATCTAATCTATTTATAATATATCTGTCATCTATCATCTATCTTTCATCTATCTATCTATCTATCTATCTATCTATCTATCTATCTATCTATCATTTATATCATCTATATCTATCTATCTTTATATCTCTATCATCTATCTATCTTTTTATAATCTATCAACTATCTATCTAATCTATTTATAATATATCTGTCATCTATCATCTATCTTTCATCTATCTATCTATCTATCTATCTATCTATCTATCTATCTATCTATCTATCTATCTATCTATCATTATTTATCTCTCTATCTCACTATCATATCTATCATCATCTATCATGGAAACAATAACAAAGCATTTTTGATACATGGGCATATCCAGGGCGTTCTCAGGAATCCATTTTAACTATGGCTAATTTTTTAACTTTAGATTTGAATCTAAACATTGCAATCCCTATGAATGAAGAATCCCCATCTACATTTTGCACAACATCTGGTAAGGTCACTAATTTGCCCAGCATGTTTTGAAGCTGAACTGTGTAAAATAAAACCTTATGAAGGATAGCTTTTATTACCTGCTCTGATGGCTTTAGGAGTTTTCTAAATTTCCTGCAGTTCACATTTTATTGTAGTAGATCACCTCCTTGGATCTGGTTCATTCTTGCTCTCTTTGGCTCTCCAAGGCAAAGATAACAGGAAACGTGTTCTCCTGATTCTCTTTTTTGTGGACACATGGCTCTCATTTAGCCCATTATGAAGAACAGTGTGCAGGAAAGTGCTTCCCATTAATATCGGAGAACACAATGTGGTTATAGTACTTGATAGCTAATTGCATCCATGTTTAATGTTTGATGGTGGGGGAGAATGAAAGCTAATTCTTATGCTTTAATAGTAGAAAAGAACCGGGAACTGTCTTTGTCTTTCCTGCATTGGCCTCCACAGTCAATACTTGGGGTTTAATTATTATTATATTCCTTTCTTAACCCTAAACTTTTACTGTAGAGACAACAGGACGAAAGGATGACATCACACAAACCAGCTGCCTCTTGAGTGCCAGCACTGGAGAAAGCACTTAAAATAATCAGGAAATGCAGGTTTACATATTGCTTTTTCTATTATCTTTTCCTTTAAAAAAAAAAAAATAAACTTTGGGGATTAAATCCGAAAAGAGAGGTTTGGAATAACGAGTCACTGACAGATTTTTCTACTTTTTCTGCTGCCCGGCATGTAAAAATGCAATAAGGATATTTCAGATTGGTGGTGGGGAGGGAGAAGGGTGTTTGTTAGGTTTGGTTTGGTTTTGCTTTGGCTGAAAGGCTTCACAATTTGGCAGGCAAAGTGCAGGTGTGTGCAGAGAGGCATGCAGAACAATGGATTCACACACGTGCATCGAGTTTGGACAGTTGAGTGACACTGGATATTTTCTAGGGGGAAAACAGAGTCCAGATATGGGAGTTTGTGTGTCTGTGTGTGTGTGTGCGTGCGTGCGCACGCACGCGCACACATGCAGGACAGTGACCCATGGCTCAGGGAAACTGACTGGTTAGGAAGCTGCCCAAACAAGTTGTAGATCCAGCTCAAAACACAGGATCTTCTAGATATTGTAGGAAATTGTAAAGAACTCCTGCAGTCTTGATGTTCTGTACGATAGAGAGAGGAAGGATGGATGGGTGGATGGATGGATGGATGGATGCAGTGCTTATCTATCTTTAAAAAAAAAAAAGGTGCCAGAACTCACATATGTCATACAACCCGCCTTGCCTACCCTACAAGGTTCCATCCCAAAAAGGTGCCAGAACTCCGTTCTGGGCATTCTATGAGGGAAAAAAAGCCCTGGATGGATGGATGGATGGATAAATAGGCAGAAACATAACCAGCTTTCTTTTGGAATAAGTAACATTAGGTAAGGTATCAAAAAGAAGTACGGTAGTAACTCAAAAGCAGTTAGAGTATAGGCAGGAAAAAAAGAGACAATGACTAAACCTAGATTACTCCCTACTTGAGCAAGAGACCTTATATCATATCAGACAAATGGCTGTTCAGTCTCTTCTTGAAAAACTCCAGTGATGGAGCATTCACAACTTCTGAAGGCAGGTTGTTCCACTGGTTAATTGTTCTAACTGTCAGGAAGTTTCTCCTTAGTTCCAGGTTGCTTCTCTCCTTGATGAGTTTCCATCCGTTGCTTCTTGTCCTGCCTTCAAGTCCTTTGGAGAATAGCTTGACTCCCTCTTCTTTGGGGCAGCCCCTGAGATATTGGAAGACTGCTATCATGGCACCCCTAGTCCTAAGAGACCTTAGATGTCTTCTAGTCCAATCCCCTGCTCAGGCAGGAAACCCTATACCATTTCAGACAAATGGCCGTCCAGTCTCTTCTTAAAAACTTCCAGTGTTGGAGCATTCACAACTTCTGGAGGCAGGTTGTTCCACTGGTTAATTGTTCTAACTGTCGGGAAGTTTCTCCTTAGTTCTAGGTTGCTTCTCTCATTCATGATCTTCCAGCCATTTCTTCTTCTCCTGCCCTCGGGTGCTTTGGAGAATAGCTTGACTCCCTCTTCTTTGGGGTAGCCCTCAACTACTGGAAGACTGCTATCATATCATCCCTAGTTCATCACACTAGAATTTCTGGCTCATTGGAAGAATGTGCTATTTGCAGGCGGGCCTACAGCCATCTCGTATAAAACCAGAAGCAACACCAGAAGCCAAAATCACAAGACTATGGACAGGTCATGAGGTGCAACTTCGTTGGAGAAGGCAGCAATACTAGGAATAGTTAGTGGATCAAGAAGAAGGGGCAAGCAAAGAACTTGCTGTCTTGATACCATCAAAGCTGATTCAAAGTTGAACATACAACAATTGAAGATTGTTGTGCAATTCTTTGCTTGACAGAAAAGCATGGAGCACACTTGTCTTTAAAGTCGCCAAGAGTCAGACTGAATGGTTAAAACCACTACTATTGTAGCCATCTTTCAGAAGAGACTCAGAACAACAGCCATGGGGTGGCCAGCCAGTTGGAAAACAAGTGTTAACAATCTTGTTAGTATCAAAGAAGGACACTACGATCAGGAAGGTGAATGACAGGGCAGTTACGACCAGAGGACCAGCGTGGTGAGTCGTCTTCTCTCCTTTCAGGTGCTTCTTGAAGTCCTCTGAATCTTTCTTTTTAACCTCACCAGTAACCAGAATGGAAATAACAGAATAATAGAGGATTATTGGAAGGGATTTTAAAAGCCTTCTTGTCCAACCCCCTGCTCAGGCAGGAAACTCTATACCACTGCAGACAAATGGTTGTCCAATCTCTTCTTTAAAAATGTCCAGGGTTGGAGCACACACAACTTCTGGAGGCCAGTTGTTCCACTGATTAATTGTTCTAATTAATATTATCAGAGGAGATGATAACTGGCTTTTACTTAACAGGTGGTCTGCAAAGATTATAGATAAGTAATGGCGAACCTTTTAAGAGACCGAGTGCCCAAACTGCAGCCCAAAACCCACTTATGTATCGTCAGGTGCTGGGTGGGCATGGCCCATTGGGTAGGTGTGACCAATTGGGTGTGCATGGCTCATTGGGTGAGCGTGGCTGTGGTAGTAATGGCAGACTGGGTGGGACTAAAAAGTTCCATCAATCAATTCCAACTTTGCGAGATCTTTTTTTTTCCCCGCGAGAAGTTGAAATTGATTGATTGAACCTTTTTTTTCCCCACATGGTGGTGGAGGCTCAAAGCAAAAAGGGTTTATAAAACCCAGCTGAAGGCCTAGGACTGGGGCAATGGTGCGCGTGCCCACAGAGAGGGCTCTGAGTGCTGCCTCTGGCACCCGTGCCATAGGTTTGCCACCACGGTTATAGACTGTGCCATCTTTTCAAGTCCATATTCCATCCATCCTTTCTTAATCTTTCTCAGCATTTTTTTTTTAATTCTGAAAAAAATTGGATAGGTTATCTCTCAGCTGTAGAGCAATGAGTCCTGCTTTACGGACACTTGAGTCAACTAGACCACAAGGACCACTGTTTAATGCAGTCAGCGGGGCCCATGCTTTTATTATCTTCCACATTCAGTTTGTTCCTTAGAATTCTTCCTCTTCTCCCTACCTTTCTGTTCCTGTTGTTCAGAGACCTCTGATTTCATTGATGTGATTTATCTTGCAACTCTCCTATTAATTCTCTGATCAATCACAGCTGACAATATGCTGGTCTTTGTACAAGGAGCTGTAGGACAAATGTTTCCGTGTGCGAGGAGAAAATTGTTAGCATTTGAATAGCAGAAGCTACAGAGGAGGATTAATAGCCTACTTTGATGGATTAGAATGTAGGGAAATTGCTCGATATTAATATGAAAATGTTTGTGAATTGGCCGCATGGTGCCATCAATGGAGAATGAAGGCTGGTGATTACGTCTCCAAGGTCTTATCAGCGTACACTTGACTCTCTCGCCAAAGACTTTTGCACAAAAGGCTAATGAGAGCTCTTGAAAATAGCTGAAAGGCAGCTGTTATAATAACCCAGCTATTCAGCCACCGGTGTCCCGGTGTCAGCTTTTTGTGTGCTTTATAGTCATATTGTACATCTTTATATATTAACTTCTCTGAATATGGATTTGCAATAAAAGAATGTAGGCATTAAAAAAGGGCTTGGGAAGCCATTCCATGGGCTTCCCTCCATCAAGTACGTCTGGGAAATGAAGCCAGCTGAGATGGAAGAAGAATCTCAGACCCCCCAGCTCAGATGGCAAGCCAGAAAGGAAGAGCTGATCTCGGGCATCAAATTCTCACTCAAGGTACAAATGGCCAGGCTCAATTTTTCATAGCTCGGACACTGTGCCAAGACCATCTCTTGAAAAGACCACAATGATGGGAGAGGTGAAAGGAATGAGAAGAGGATGACCATCAACATGATGGATGGTTTCCATTGCAGTAGGCATGAGGATCATCTCCGGAAGACTTTGATGGGGACAGATTGCCTGGAGACCGTCTATCTAGCTTGCAGGCAAAATAAAAAAACAAAAAAAACTCAACCTTGGGGAAAAAAATTAATCTTGAAATATGTTTCATCCTTAAAGAGTAGATTAACATTGTGTAAATACACCATTTTTATTTGTTCCTTGCATATAATACAGATAATGATTTTATTTTCTAACAGGCAGATAATTATTTACTGTGACATAGCAACCAGCTCCAGAGCCAAGAGTGTCATTTTTAAGGTATTCCATGCTGTTCGGTCAAGCAAAGAATTCTTATCAAATATTTTAATGAGAAAGAAAGGATGACAGTTTAGATTAAAAGTCAAGGTGACCTTTAACTAGGAATGACTGTATTCTCATATTGCTTCCTTTTTTTTTTAAAGTCCTTGTCATCTCTCTCTCTCTCTTGAAAAGTCTCTCTGTAGGAAGAAGTCTTTTTCTTGTGCGTGTGTTCAACAATTAAATCCAACCTTGCATTTAAAAGACCCACCCGCGCATATATGCACACCATATATATAAAAATTCAGATCCACTAACTTTGCTCTAGTTTATATTTATTGGTTAGTTTATATTTCTTTCTTTCTCTTTCCGATTTCAATTGCTCCAAGCTTCCTTAACTGTTGGTGACACAGAGAGAACAGAGTAGAAATTCAATAAATAAAAAATAATAAACTACCTATCATCAACAACATTAAAATGGCCTCTTCAAGTTGTCTTCTTGCAAGAAAGCTTTGCATAATCAGCTTTACATTTAAATCTCGTCTGTATTTAGATTTTATTTGGGTCCTCTTCCCAGTACAATGTGTCCTTATTCCAAAGTCTCCTCCCATTTCCATAAGATAACATCTCTTTTAGGAGAACACCCATAAGCTCCCTATTTGCCCTCCTGCCTGTTATAAACAATAGTCAAATGTCAAAGAAAGATGTGAAGATAAGGACTGTGTTCCCTTCCTGCATCCAGATGGTTACCAGTTCTGACCACCTGTGAAATTTCACATCATCAGCTTCTGAGGCTGCAGAAGAAAAGCTAAAACCGAAATTTTTAATGTATGGCTTGATATAACCCCTTCTCCACCCTCAAGTGGAATATGTCCACTTAAGTCACTCTTAACAATCAAGAAATGTAAATTCTGTTTTTCCTGTCCATGTTCCCAGGCTATTTTAGGCATTTGCAGTGTCTTTCTTTCGGTATGTGTGTTTCCTATAAGTGATAAATAAATTGTCAGGGCTAGAAGGGAGGAGGAGGAGGAGGGGAGGGGGAGGAGGTGCTTGGAGCTCTCTGAGCTTGCTTGTTTTCTTGCAGACATTTCATTACCCAACTAACTAACATCATCAGTGCTAGTTGAGTAATGAAACATCTGCAAAAAAAAAAAAAAAAAAACAACCAGCCAAGCTCAGAGAGCACCAAGGAGCCCACAGAGCTATATTCCTCCCAGATGCGTTGGGATGTAACTCAGTAGCAGAACAGCCGATTTGGGGGCAGAAAGGCAAATATTAAATTCTAGGCAATTTCAGACATGGTTTTCTGAAACCCTAGCAAGTTATGGCTGCCCACTGTTCTGTTAGCTCTTCCTGAACAGAAGCAACTGTATTAAACCTGACAAATATTAACAATGAAGGACCTCAACAATGCAAGACTTGTCTGATCTGGAAACCTATCTCCAGTTTCTTTTGCTTCCTCCCGGATCCAGAGCAAAAGAGCCCCAAATCAGAGATTTTGAGGCAGACAAGTTCTACCCACCTTTCTTCCTGCTTCAACTTGCTTGAGAAAATTAGGACTGAGTAGTTCAGTCAACTTTCCAGCTGAGGGAAGGAAACCAAATCCAGGAAGGTCAGGAGGAATTGGGAATTGGATCACTTTTTACTCCCCGGGTGATATTCCAGCATTCTTTTTTCACTTTTATCCGGTGAAGTATGGGTTCATTTGCTCAATTTAGGATGTCAGCACTGAGTTTTGCTAAAACTTAGCTGGGTTTTTAAATGAGGGCAGCTGTTGAGAGGGGTAGGAAATGTCCTTTATCTTAGCCACAGGAGGGCATGGAAACCTATGGACTCTTGGCATCCATAGACCTCCCTTTCAGGGTTGATTTCATTTTAGGAAAATGATCCTTGGATTTGATCCAAAACTGTATATTAGGAATGCTTGCCTCTCTTTTTAACCCCTGCCCACTTTGATGATATAATATCCTGTTGCACTTTTGGAGAACTTTTCTAAACTAGGCGCTGAAGAAAATTGACACGAAAGGAAACCACATCAGTTTCTGGATCAATTTCGTTTTTCTGATGGGGGAGAAAACATCCCTCATTAAAAGATGGGAAGGAACCAAAACATCACTCCCTTCTTCAAATAACCCCAAATGATGTTTGGATCTTCAGCAGTTTTTCCATCTACAAACTGGAGTTCCTTGAATTTGTACAAATTGTAACAAGAAACTTCTAAATCCTTCATCTATGGAGGTTCTCAGTCATCCAGGTCATGATTGTCCCAAAAGTTTGGTTTTTTTTTTCCAAAAAGGCAACTGGACTTTCTTTGCTTCTCCTTGAAGACATATTGCTGCTCATCCAAGAAGCTTCTTCAGTTCTTTAGAAGCTTCTTGGATGAGAAGCAAAATGTTTTCAAGGAAAAGTCCAGTTGCCTTTTGAAAAAAACACCTTTGGGATTCTACCTCCCTTCTTAAAATGAATTTGTCATCCAATCTCTCTCAGACTAAATCAAGCATGTTGGCATTGTCCCTTCTGCTTCCTAAATAAACTGCTTTAAAAACATTAGGGAGCTAAGGAAAGCAACCAACCAGTCAATACATGTCGCCATTTAGACCCCAGGTTGTGTAGCTTTTGTGGCTCACTCCAGGGGCACAACTCTCCCTTGGGTGGGCAATTGCAGCGAGTGGGATCCGGATTAGAAATAAACCTGGTGTCCTGTCACACTTGAACTTAAATGATCACTCTTCGTCTAGCTAATTATTTTCCCTTGCGCCCTTTAAAATAAAATTGGAGCATGGAAACTTCTTTGGGAGACCACCAAGGTCCCATGTTCAAAAATATTTGGGATTTCCTGGAGTCAAAGGTGGCACACCTCTGATTTTTACACTCTTCTCTTCCTTTTGAAATACAATTCTTTGGGATCAAAGAAAAGTGTTTTTCCCCTTGGCTCCCTGCTGCACCTAGAGTTTAATCCCTATAATATGAATGAGTGCCTTTGGATAGTTAAGAAAATAAAGAATACAACTGACAAAGTAAAGAGCAGGGCAGCCAGTGTGAAGGATACTTCCAAACAGCTGCTACATCTTTTATGTCAATAATCCTTGTATTAAATCGCTGTTAAGTGCTCCCTGACATGCTAGATCCTAATAGTCCGGGCTAAACCTATCATGAAAATCTCTGTCAACAGCTTTCTTGTAAGGGTGAAGAAAACAGATGTTTTGGATCACACCCGAGAGCAAGAGATGAACATTTATAAGACCGAAGGACAAAAAGCAATAGAAATAGCACTTAGACTTATATACCGCTTCATAGTGCTTTGCAGCCCTCTCTGAGCGGTTTAGAGAGTCAGCCTCTTGCCCCCGACAATCTGGGTCCTCATTTTACCGACCTGGAAGGATGGAAGGCTGAGTCCACCTTGAGCCAGCAGGATCGAACTGCCGAAATGCTGGCAGTTGGCAGTCAGCAGAAGCAGCCTGCAGTACTGCATTCTAACCACTGCGCCACCACGGCGCTTATATATCTGGAATAGCATTTTAGATCTGTCAGAACTTTCCATCTAAACCAAACAGATAATTCAGAAAAAAGAACCAGGGGCTCCTACATGATCTTGTTGTTTTGTTCAGAATGAAAAAAGCACCCTCACAGTACTGACCCACAAGTTCCTCCATCCTTTGGGCAAGCTCACAGAAACAGTGGGGCTGGCATCACAACACCACACTGTCATTTTTTTCCCATCTCATTCCTCCTTATAGACCTCTTATGTCTATGTCTCCAAGTTGCAGACTTAAATCACCTAAATATGAGCCAGTAGTGTGCTGTAGCTGCCAAAAAGGCCAACACAGTGCTAGGCTGCATTAACAGAGGGATAGAATCAAGATCACATGAAGTGTTAATACCACTTTACAATGCCTTGGTAAGGCCACACTTGGAATACTGCATCCAGTTTTGGTCACCACGATGTAAAAAAGATGTTGAGACTCTAGAAAGAGTACAGAGAAGAGCAACAAAGATGATTAGGGGACTGGAGGCTAAAACATATAAGGAACAGTTGCTGGAATTGGGTATGCCTAGTTTAATGAAGAGAAGGATGAGGGGGGACATGATAGCGGTATTCCAATATCTCAGGGACTGCCACAAAGAAAAGGGAGTCAAGCTATTCTCCAAAGCACCTGAAGGCAGGACGAGAAGCAACGGATGGAAACTCATCAAGGAGAGAAGCAACCTAGAACTAAGGAGAAACTTCCTGACAGTTAGAACAATTAACCAGTGGAACAACCTGCCTCCAGAAGCGGTGAATGCTCCAACACTGGAAGTTTTTATGAAGAGACTGGACAGCCATTTGTCCGAAATGGTATAGGGTTTCCTGCCTGAGCAGGGGGTTGGACTCCAAGGTACCTTCCAACTTTATATTATTGTTATTGTTATTGTTATTGTTATTGTTATTGTTAATAATAATAAGAAGAAGAAGAAGGAGAAGGAGAAGAAGAAGAAGAAGAAGAAGAAGAAGAAGAAGAAGAAGAAGAAGAAGAAGAAGAAGAAGAAGAAGAAGAAGAAGAAGAAGAAGAAGAAGAAGAAGAAGAAGAAGTAGTAGTAGTAGTAGTAGTAGTAGTAGTAGTAGTAGTAGTCTCTGAGGCTGGCAACTTCCATACATTGTGTGATCTGTATTCTGCCATCAGCCAGTGAAGAGACTAAGTTTTAAATTATAAGGGAGAAGGTACCGGTAGGATGACCTCAGGAAAGATGCTACTAATTGGGTCTTCAGTTTCATATCATTTATCCATTCATCCATTCCTGCAGAAGCACTTGGAAAGCCAAATTCCTCAGAAAACTATTTTAAAAAGTTGTCACTGGGGATCTTCTTCTGCAGAAAATCTATTTATTTCCATGGATTTGTCCATAAATATTCCCTAATCTGTTGAGCCTCTCTCCTTTTTTCTGGGTCCACTCCCAGACATCTTGGAAAACACCAAGCTCTCAAAAAACATTAAACTACCAAATAACACAAGTTAACACGGTTGATGTTACCAGCACCTCCCTCATCCTCCTTTCTTCTCCCAGGACTTCTGAAGAGTTACAGCAGTTCAAACCCAACTTAAGAGCTGAATTCTTCCCTGTGTGCAAATTAGGCCTCCCACAACTCTTCATATTCCTCTCCGTTTGGGCAAACAAGCATCCTTCAGGCCTTCTCAAGGATGTCACCTTGTTAAATTATGGCCCTCCTTTAAAACAAGGAGGAGCCATCTAAAATTAAGAACCCTATCGCCAGATATTGTATCTATTTATTTATTTATTTTAAATCCCAGATGTCAACATGGTGTGTTTTGTTGCAAGGAGAAGAACGTAAAGAGAAAAAAATATATACAGAGTTAACCAAATAGTTACAGATGGCTTGTTCCTCGCTGTCTTTTCCCAGGTTATTGTCCATGATTTGTTTTGCTGGGATACATTTGCATTCCTGCACAAAAGTGCTCTGTGGGAGATTCGGGCAGGCCTTGTTCCCCATTTTTTTGAAGGCCTCGCCGTCAAGAGAGTCCAACGTTTTCGTCCCATTTCTCCTCGGGAACCGACACAAAATCTGTAGCTTGAACACAATGCGCAGCCGGAGGGGGGGGAGAGAGACATTCATTTAGAACAAAACTGGTGGGAGCTCTTTTGACAAAGGGGGGGTCCTTTCTTTGCAAAACATCAAGATGTGGCCCAAAGAAATATTGTATGGAACTGTAGGAGCTCTTGAAAAGGGGAGAGGAAGCCAAAATGTCATCTCCCGTTTCTATTGTGTGAGACCGAAAGAATACATTAAGGAACATCAGGAGGAGAGTGGGGAAGTCAAATTTATTTTATAGAGGTTCGATCCCACAGGAGAATTGCATGAATTATTCTGCTAGGGAAGAAGTGACAATCGCTCCTCCTGCCCTGTTCCACTCCACCTCCCAAATACAACAGGTGATAAGTCAACAGTGTCACAGAATTAGATGTGATACAGGTAGTCCTCAACTTACAACAGTTCGATTGGTGACCAACTACACATCCTCTCTACCACCTGTTTTCCTGGTTCCCTTCTGGGAGGAGGGGGCTTCGTGGTATCCGAAGCAGAACATCCAGACTCAGCCACAGTTTTGTTCCATACAGCATCCACCTTGTGAACTCTCAAGCTTCCTCTTTCTGCTATGTATTCAAAATGGACAGTGATTAATATTTGTATGTGTTTATATGTAAGGCTGTAGGTATATACATATGTATGCATATAGCATGTTTATATGTCTGTTATGTGTGTGTACTTTTGAGAGCAGGCAACTGGATTTTGTTTTTTTAATGTGTGCCAGTGTGCACAGCGTAAAAAATGTCAATCAAGGCAATCTTATCTTATCTAACTACCTGTACATGGGAATGTAGGAAGTCCTTCATTGCTAGTGTCAAATGCTTCTGTTTTCTCAAATATCTAGTCATTCCCCTTCTGTTCAGTGTACAGTTCATTATTTGATCCTCTCCAGCCTGGGGGAAAAAGAAAAAAAAACCCACAGTGAGTTACAGATGCCTGGATTCAGCCCTGAGAAAGTTTCAAGAGAAAATCTGGCATTGTAGAATTCCATTCTTGCTTTATTTCTCCAGATTGAAAGATGGTTTACCTGGGTCAACCGCATGGCTCAAAGTTGACTCAGCCACCCATCCTTCTGAGGTTGGTAAAATGAGAACCCAGATGGTTGAGGGCAATATGCTGACTCTGTAAACTGCTTAGAGAGGACTGTAAAGCACCATGAAGCGGTATATAAGTCTAAGGGCTTGTTGCTATTGCTATCCTCCCTTCTCTTCTAACATCATGCGGAATTGTCTGTAAACAGGAAAGAGTTTTGACACGGAGAAGGGCAGTTGAAAGTTGCATCTTCTTGAGAGGCTCCTGCTGTCTGTAAAATAGTTGTAATGGCATTAGCCCCCGGGTCCCAAGTTAAATAGCCAGCCCCATCCTCTCAAATTGGAGAAAGAGGAAAGGTAATCTCTAATGCCAGATACTAATCTCTTGAGCTGATCTCTGAGGATTTGGTTGTTTTTGTTGGAGGTGATGAGGCTCAGGAATACCTCCTAGAGATAGCCATTGCTGAAGATAGTGGTCGTGATGGAGCACAGATGTTTCATCAACATACCTCAAATAACTTCCCATTTTCTCCCTCAGCGCTTACAAGAGAGTGAAAAGGAAGAGGGGGGAAAAAGCTTTTATCCTAATGCAGCTAAAGTAATAGAGGCCCATGTTTAGAGCTCCCGACTTTGCATCAGTTAGAAGTTGTCAGACAAAACTATCATGTAGGATTGTTGTGAAGATAAGAAGATGGGAATCTTATACCCCATTTGACCCCCAAATTGCTAGAATTATGAGGCCTCAGCAAGATCTTTAGATCTTAAAAAATCTCATTTAATTTTCATCTTAAGAAGAAGATCTCATCTTATGAAGTCCGACCTCAAAATTCTGGCCATCTTTCATTTCTAATTTTGAGATACACCTCAGGAAGTCTGCTGAGGATCCAGTATTTGTGAGATTTCTGATTAAAGCCCCCCACTCAGCTCTAGCATTGAAACCAGCAACTATACTGGTAAATTTGGGGCAACACTGAAGAAATGAGAAAAGTAGCCAAACAATTCTTCAACAATTCTTTCTTCTGGCCGGGCAACTGGGATTACCTACAGTATTAGAAGTGATTGCTTGTTCAGAGCTGAAATTATCCTGTTCTTTCCCCAGAACTCCCTAGTGTTGATAGTCACCTCCTTCATGTTCGATGTTTGTGTGGATTTAAGCTTCACTGTAATTTGTGACAGATTCTTCTAGAATAATCTTGGTGATAAGAGTTCTAGCTTGGAATTATTATCACCCTTAACCAGCATTGAGGATGTACCGAGGTGGCTTCCTGTTGAAGCCAACTTTGGAGTAAGGGGAATCTGAGACAAGAAAACAAATCAGAGGAAAATCTTAAAGTGTGAAGCTGAATATTATCTCCACTGCCCTCATATGATGATGTTGCTGTTATCCATTCAATGATGGCCGATTCTTGGTGATTCTCTGGGACAGGTCTCCCCACATCTTCTGATCTTGCACTACCGGTACTTCTTTGAGTAGTTCTACGCTCTGGCTGTGTCTATCACTGCAGCCAATTTTGGTCACTATATCACAAAAAAGATGTTGAGAGTTTGGAAAAAATTCAGAGAAGAGCAACTAAGATGATCAAAGGCCTGTAGACTAAAACATACGAAGAACAACTGCAGGACTTGGGTATGGTCTAAAGAAAAGAAGAAACAGGGGAGACATGATAGCAGTCTTCCAGTATCTGAGGGGCTGCCACAAAGACGAGGGGGTCATGTTATTCTCCAAAGCACCAGAGGGAAGGATGAGAAACAATGGTTGGAAACTGATCAAGGAGAGAAGCAACCTGGAATTAAGAAGAAACTTCCTGATAGTGAGGACAATCAACCAGTGGAACAGCTTGTCACCAGAAATCATGGGTGCTCCATCCCTGGAGGTTTTTAAGAAGAGGCTAGACATTCACCTGTCTGAGAGGGTATAGGTTCTCCTGCTTGAGCAGGGGGCTGGACTAGAAGACCTCCAAGGTCCCTTCCAGCTCTATTCTATTCATTTCTGATGACGCCCAGCCACCGTGTCCTTTGAGGGCCTGGTTTCCTTTTACCGCTAACTTTTCCAAACATAATTGCTTTCTTCAGCGAATTCCCCCCACATGACGTGGCCAAAATAAATGAGACGCAGCTTCGTGATTTTACCTTCTAGTCACTTGTCTTACGTTATGCGCT
>JARGCV010001355.1:0-17500 GCA_034064705.1 Bothrops alternatus | reverse complement strand
TAGGTAGGTAGGTAGATTATATAGAGAGAGTGTGTGTGTGAGAGAGAGACAGGCAGACAGAGATAGATAGATAGATAGATAGATAGATAGATAGATAGATAGATAGATAGATAGATAGATAGGTATACGTATACGTATACGTATACATATACATATATACATAGATATAGATATAGATATTGCATCTAGCACTAGCAATATAATTGTTTTATTCCACTCTTGACTTTTTTCTCCTATTAGTTACATTTTTCTCTTTTCCCTATTCTACTGGGATTGATTTATCATCATTTGCTAACATCTCTGTCTCAGAAATGGACCCTTTGATCACCTTGCATTTTACAACTTAACATCTGTTCTGTGTTTAACCTTTGCTAATGCTGTTTTTCAAAACGATTACCCAGGATTAAAAAAAAACAACAACTTGTCAGTCCAAGAATTCTTATTAAATCCAACTGGCATTTAGGAGGGCTAAAAAAAAAAAAAAAAAAAGGCGAGAAAGCGATGCATTTTAAACATGGTATCTGCTACAGTTTTTGTGATTGGGTTAGAAACTCGTTTTCCTGGTGCAATAATTCTGACACTTTTCTTCCTCCGACTTATACGGAAGTAAGAAAATCGGTGTTGTTTTCCAAGACATCTCAAACAATGATCCCCTTTTTTTACAATATGCAAAACTTCAAGCAAATAACAAAATAACAGCTGTGGGAACCCACAGCTCATGCAGGAGACCCTATATATATATATATATATACAGGGCTTTTTTTTCTCATAGAACTCCCAGAACAGGGTTCCAGCACCTATTTTGGATGGAACCTTGTAGGGTAGGCAAGGTGGGTTGTATGAAGTGTGTGAGTTCCGGCACTTTTTTTTTTTTTTTTACAAAAAAAAAGCACTGTATGTATACCATTTCAGACAAGTGGCTGTCCAGTCTGTTCTTAAAAGCCTCCACTGATGGAGCAGCCACAACTTCTGGAGGGAAGCCGGTCCCACTGGTTAATTACTCACCCTCAACATATCACAGACTCAGGGACACACACAGAGTGTAGCAAAACAAAACAAATAAATAAAGATGCTGCAGAAGCTCTGGTGATCCTTCTAGAATGTAGGGAATTGGGTGATCAGCCTCAGCAACAGCATTTTGGAACCTCAGTTTGAGATATTTTCTCCAGCCCCACCTGAATACTTGCAATGTTTATTTTTTTTTAAAAAAAAAGATGATTTTCTACATCACCATCTAACTAATCTCTTTGCCAGTTCTTCACTGTTTCAGGCTTACATTCAGCCTTTCCCAGCACAGTTTTGCAAAACTATGTGTACTTAATTTTTGTACTTAATTTTTCTATGAGACTCATTTTCCTCGGACACGTTTCTCCCCCCCCCCCAGCAATATTTCTAACACAACATCTTTCTGTACCCCTTATGGTAACAAACCATAATGCTTTTGGTTTGTTTTCTTTCACAAAAGTTTATTCTCTTCCCAAGCTGGTAAAAGGAAGAAGAAAAAGAAAGAAAGAAAATGTGGTGGATTGATTGATTGATTTGGAGCCTAGCTTTGGGTTTACCCAGTCTGATTTTGATTCGAGAGAAAACCCAGCCTGTATATATGTACCAGCCTCCCTTGCTGGAAATCCTCATTTTCCCATTGTTATTATGTTTAAAAATATGCAGAAGCCCATTAAAAGCAAAGATAAAGGTTACACACAGGCCTTCATGTTTTTCCAAAGAGTCACAGGTGTATAGAGGTCAAAGCAATATCTTGTTCTTCTAACTATTTCAACAGATAGAGAGACTTTTGATTGCATTATCTTTCTCTCTCTTTTTTTAATGCCTTTGAACTTTCTGCCAAGGCAGACCACTTCTGCTTTTCAGAAACCGACAAAGGCTCGGTCACCAGATAAGAATTTCTGACCACGAAAAGGGGGATGCTTGCCTTTCATCTTCGTTTTGGTGTGTGTGTACAAAGTGTTTGCTTTCTCTGACCCATGTATCAGTAAAACCTTTTTAAGGAATGAAGGAAGAAAGAGGAAGGGAGGGACAGAGGGAGGAAGGAAGGAAAGAAGGAAGAAGGAAGGAAGAAAGAAAAAAGGAGGAAGAAAGGAAAGAAAAAGGGAGGGAGGAAGGGAGGAAGGAAGGAAGGAAGAGGGAGGATAGATGGATGGATGGATGGATGGATGGGAGGAAAGAAGGAAGGAAGGACGAGATAAAATGGAAGGGAGGGAGGGGAAGATCTTCCCATTGACTTAAAATCTATCCCATAATTGGCAAATATCTACAAAGAATACATTGATCTTTGAAGATTCTTCTCCTCCCATTGTTTAACACCAATGTCTCTTATGTACCACCAATATCTTTCCTGGTGCCATATAATAATGGAGAATTAAGTTTATGTTTCTATGTCTGGCCATTGACATAACAACAAAAATGTCCTTTTCTTTGTCAGAGTTTTGTACCTTCAGGTAGAGTGCCTGAAAAGGTCTCCAGTGTTGCATTTTCTGGAGCAGAAAACTTTGGGTTGTTTTTGTTGCTGTTGTTATTTCCACAACCTTGTATCAGAGTGAAATTTAATCATCTACCTTGTAGACCAATTCATCAACAAGATTTTCTCTCTGCTGCATAGCTACAGTTTTGGGGATAATTTCGCCTTCTGAAAGAAAATGAATATATATATATATATATTTACAATTCTGGTTTACCTGTTTTTTCTCCTGGATGGTCAAATTTTATGCAATTTGCCGTTCTGCCTAACTGGGATTTGATATAACAAAAGTTGATGGGTTTGCTTGTTTGTTTTTTTAATGGTTTAATTTGATCACTTTCTTACTTTTTCTTTCTTTCTTTCTTTCTTTCTTTCTCCTCTTTCTTTCTTTCTTTTCTTTCTTTTTTTTCTTTTTGCTTTTATGGCAGACTGCCCAGTTGTAATTGTGCAATGCATTTTCCCCTTTAAAATTGATTATTCTTGTCATCCAGTCAGACACAATATTTATTGACTTTGCTGAGTGCAGGATTCCATAAATACATTTCATACTGTGGGCATTTTCCTTTAGTTTATACACAGACATTATGATTATGATTACAAATTGGCATGATAGAAACAAGGATGTCCAGTTGCCTTCTTGCATTTCATCCGAGTGGTTTTCCAGAACGTGATACAGAAAAATTGCTTCGTGCTGCTGTAGTGAGGTTGCCAACATTTGAGTTTTGAATATATTAGCTTCCAAATTGGCAGGGCGAGAACACACAATCCAACAAAACTGCAAAGAGGTAAAGTCAAGATGGAATCTCGCTGGCTGAGCAAAGCTAGGTTGCTTTAAATAAATTGAAGAAACAGAAGCGTGAATGTGTGTAGATCCAGAAAGAATCTGTATTCGGCTAGTCTGTGGAGATTCTCAGTCATCCAGAACTCAAGTTGTTTCAAAGATGCTTTTTCAAAAAGCAACTGGACTGTTGAAGAAGAAGAAGAAGAAGAAGAAGAAGAAGAAGAAGAAGAAGAAGAAGAAGAAGAAGAAGAAGAAGAAGAAGAGGAAGAGGAAGAGGAGAGGAAGAGGAAGAGGAAGAAGAAGAAGAAGAAGAAGAAGAGGAAGAGGAAGAGAAGAAGAAGAAGAGGAAGAGGAAGAGGAAGAGGAAGAGAAGAAGAAGAAGAAGAAGAAGAAGAAGAAGAAGAAGAAGAAGAAGAAGAAGAAGAAGAAGAAGAAGAAGAAGAAGAAGAAGAAGAAGAAGAAGAAGAAGAAGAAGAAGAAGAAGAAGAAGAAGAAGAAGAAGAAGAAAATTTTTTTGCTCCTCATTTAAGAAGCTTCATCAGTTCTTGCAGGATGGTGGGGCTTATGGAAAGATTACTTCTGACAGGATGGAAGGATCGTATTTCTTTGCAGTCATCTGGTCATTAGCACTGAGCACTGCTAGAACTAATTCTCCTCCTCCTCCTCCTCCTCCTCCTCCTCCTCTTCTTCTTCTTCTTCTTCTTCTTCTTCTTCTTCTTCTTCTTCTTCTTCTTCTTCATTTCTTTTCATCCAAATGAACATCACCATCTAATCAATTGACTCCAATGAAGGTCTTAGGTAATGATGATTTATCGGGTAGAAAAGAAACGCCCTCTTTGTGAACCTGTGGATGTCAGAATATTTACAAGTTTTAATTTTATTTGAAAAACACTTAGATTTGATCAATCAATGAACCTGTCAATTCAAACTCATCTAGTAAATATGCAGGGACCTGCTTCTAGATGTTTTCTATTTGGGAAAAAAAATCCTTTTGAATAAGAGGGTCTCACTCCTAAATAAACATACAGTTATGAGTGTAATTTATCTTTGCTGCTTATATTTGTGCAAGCTGTTTGAACTCTTGAAACCGTTTAATTAAGATTACTTCTCACAGGATGGAAGGATCGTATTCTTTGCAGTCATCTGGTCATTAGCACTGAGCACTGCTAGAACTAATTCTCCTCCTCCTCCTCCTCCTCCTCCTCTCCTCTTCTTCTTCTTCTTCTTCTTCTTCTTCTTCTTCTTCTTCTTCTTCTTCTTCTTCTTCTTCTTCTTCTTCTTCTTCTTCTTCTTCTTCTTCTTCTTCTTCTTCTTCTTCACTTCCTCCTCCTCCCCAAAGAAACAGTCCAGATGCATTCTGAAAAAGCACCTTTGAGAGTTCTTGCCAAAGATTCTGCATTACACTTAACCACTTTCCCCAAGTTGCTGCTCTCTCCATAGACTAAGATAGCAAATCTAAGTTATCATCCAGACAGAAGAGGATAATAAATTCAAGAATGCAGAAAGCCAGGTATTCTGATGACTCATCATATCTCAAGGTCATTTTTTGGGGGGGAGAACATCAATAGGACAGAGAGCGAATGAATTGTGACATTGCTTCACATATGGTACTCACTGGTCTAAGTTTATCACAGTATGATTTAGTGGCCATGCCAGGGATGAAACTGAGATCCATCAGAACACACAAAATAATGTATTTCCTCACTTGATGAAGAATTAAATGATGGATAGGCTCAAAAAAAAATAGGTCATGCACTAAAATTTCATGTTAGAGGCAATTCATAATTTATTCTTAGTGAAGTGTGTTAAATCTCCTTGTAAAGATTTGAAAGATGAATTCCTTCAGAAGCATCTCTGCTCCATTTTGGTCATTTCTCCATTGCCAACAAATTGCCTTTTGTTCCTTTCATCCTAAGGTGCAAAGAACATCTACTGTAGGATCCCCCCCCCCAAAAAAAAACCCTAGATACTTCCTTCTTTTTTCTCTACAGGGGAGGAGATTCTTTCCTCACAATTAGTTGGGAACAGGTTGCAGTTAATTTAAGGAGACTTACTTCTGAAGAAACATAGCACAATAGATTCCATTATCAGGTGTTTCAAAGATTTATGAGAACAAAAGCATGTGTAGATCAATAGGAATCTCCTAATCCTGCCTCTAAATTCCTTTCACATGGATCTTGGTCCTCCTCAGATTCCTGAGATCCTTGCATTAGATCAAAGATCTCCCTGAGTCTTCAGACTGGTACTTGGAAGATTGCCTAATCCATTTCTTTATTTCACATTCAAGAATTGTGACAGTGTGGTATGCGGTAAAGTTGTTGAACTTACACTTTTGAGGCCGTCCTCAACCACAGAAGCTTTCTGGGTGACTTTGCTTCAGTCGCTCTCCCTTTAAAAAGTTTTCGATGTGGGGAAGAAAATATAAGGACACCTGAATAAAAAGAAGGGATATAAATCGCAGAAACAATTAAATGTAAACTTGCTGAGAAGTTTCCAATAAAGGAAAAATCCATAAGTTGCTGCAACAGTTAAAGTGTTGGAATAAAAGTCGAAAGATCCATATACAGTATATGTTGACCTCATGGCTGCCACAAAGAAGAGGGGGTCAACCTATTTTCCAAAGCATCTAAAGGCAGGACAAAAAACAACAGATGGAAATTAATCAAAGAGAGAGCCAACTTAAAACTTAGGAGAAATGTCCTGAAAGTGAGAACAATTCACCAGTGGAACAGCTTGCCTCCAGACATTGTGGGTGCTCCATCACTGGAGGTTTTTAAGGAGACACTGGACAGCCAACTCTGATATTCTATTCTATTCTATTCTATTCTATTCTATTCTATTCTATTCTATTCTATTCTATTCTATTCTATTCTATTCTATTCTATTCTATTCTATTCTATTCTATTCTACTCTACTTCTACTCTATATATAATCTGTCTATTCTATTCTATTCTACTCTACTCTACTCTACTTCTACTCTACTCTACTCTACTCTATATATAATCTGTCTATTCTATTCTATTCTATTCTATTCTATTCTATTCTATTCTATTCTATTCTATTCTATTCTATTCTATTCTATTCTATTCTATTCTTCTGCATTCCATTCTCTATTCTATTCTATTCTACTCTACTCTACTCTACTCTACTCTACTCTACTCTACTCTACTCTACTCTACTCTACTTCTACTCTACTCTACTCTACTCTATATATAATCTGTCTATTCTATTCTACTCTACTCTACTCTACTTCTACTCTACTCTACTCTATATATAATCTGTCTATTCTATTCTATTCTATTCTTCTGCATTCTATTCTATTCTATTCTATTCTATTCTATTCTATTCTATTCTATTCTACTCTACTCTACTCTACTCTACTCTACTTCTACTCTACTCTATATATAATCTGTCTATTCTATTCTATTCTATTCTATTCTATTCTATTCTATTCTATTCTATTCTATTCTATTCTATTCTATTCTATTCTATTCTTCTGCATTCCATTCTCTATTCTATTCTATTCTATTCTATTCTATTCTATTCTATTCTATTCTATTCTATTCTATTCTATTCTATTCTATTCTATTCTTCTGCATTCCATTCTCTATTCTATTCTATTCTATTCTATTCTATTCTATTCTATTCTATTCTATTCTACTCTACTCTACTCTACTCTACTCTACTTCTACTTCTATACTCTATATATAATCTGTCTATTCTATTCTATTCTACTCTACTCTACTCTACTTCTACTCTACTCTACTCTATATATAATCTGTCTATTCTATTCTATTCTATTCTATTCTTCTGCATTCTATTCTATTCTATTCTATTCTATTCTATTCTATTCTATTCTATTCTATTCTATTCTATTCTATTCTATTCTATTCTACTCTACTCTACTCTACTCTACTCTATTCTATCATTATTCTATTCTATTAATTCTAACATTATTCTATTCTATTCTATTCCATTCCATTCCATTCCATTCCATTCTATTCTATTCTATTCTATTCTATTCTATTCTATTCTATTCTATTCTATTCTATTCTATTCTATTCTTCTGCATTCCATTCTCTATTCTATTCTATTCTATTCTATTCTATTCTATTCTATTCTATTCTATTCTATTCTATTCTATTCTACTCTACTCTACTCTACTCTATTCTATCATTATTCTATTCTATTAATTCTAACATTATTCTATTCTATTCTATTCTATTCTATTCTATTCTATTCTATTCTATTCTATTCTATTCTATTCTATTCTATTCTATTCTATTCTATTCTATTCCATTCCATTCCATTCCATTCCATTCCATTCCATTCCTTCTATTCTATTCTATTCTATTCTATTCTATTCTATTCTATTCTATTCTATTCTATTCTATTCTATTCTATTCTATTCTGTTCTATTCTAGTATACAGTTTTTTGCTTTCAGTTTTTGTCCTTTTAAACACTGGCCTTTATATTTTACTGCAGAGTATTTTCCCTAGCAATTATCCTGCATGGCAAAAGTCACAGCATGATATAAATATAATTACAATTTTGAATTCTCTTTTATTTTGCTGTCTGGAAAAGTAAACAACAACAGTAATGACAAAAGGGTCAAACTATAATGAAAGGCAGCAGCTGGCAGGGGTGAGGTCTCTTTTTACTGTTGTCTTCCTTTTTTTCTTTTTTTGCCAGAGGATAAAGAATTCTAATTTTCAAGCAGTCTAAATTGTTTCGGGCAGCATTATCAGTTGGAAGGACCCTTCTGATTTGACAGGGCCCCAAAGTATGATGATTAATTACCACTCAGCTTCATTGGACTTTTCTAATTTCCTCTTCCCAGTAGCTGTAGGCAACAAGCGATAAGTACCACTCTTATTATTTTGTGCAAAGGAAAATGTCCATTACCGGACTGTCTTACAAGTAATCAGAATAAAAGAGACGGCTGATTGGCAAACCTGCACTGACCGTTCTGTCTTTATTTAGCCAGATATCACTTGCATTGCTCAGGTCTCTTTTTCTCTCTGCCATCACCCATGTGTTTTCAACCACAGGGTGGCAAAATAGATTTTAAAAGGAAGGAAGGAAGGGAAGGAGGAAGAGAGGGAGGGAGGGAGGAATGGGCAGAAGGAAGGGAGGAAGGGAGGGAGGGAGGGAGGGATGGGCAGAAGGAAGGAAGGAAGGAAGGAAGGGACAGAAGGAAGGAAGGAAGGGAGGAAGGGAGGGAGGGAGGGAGGAAGGAAGGAAGGGAGGGAGGGATGGAGGGAGGGAGGGAGGAAGGAAGGAAGGGATGGGTAGAAGGAGTAAGGAATGGACAGAAGGAAGGAAGTGACAGAAGGAAGGAAGGGAGGGAGGGAGGAATGGACAGAAGGAAGGGAGGGAGAAATGGACAGAAGGAAGAAAGGGAGGGAGGGAGGGAGGAAGGAAGGAAGGAAGGAAGGAAGGAAGGAAGGAAGGAAGGAAGGAAGGAAGGAAATTATGCCATTTGCTTTAATGGCATAATTTTCGCTTTTTGATCCTATCTCCCAAACTTAATAACTAATATTATGAATACATTATCAATGAAGAAAAAAAATATGATCAATGTTCTTCCAGGCCTTCCTGTCCTCTACCATCTTCTGGAGTCCATTTAAGTTCACGCCTCCTGCTTCAGGGACTCCATCCAGCCCCCTCCTTCTCTGTCATCCCCTTTTTCTCTTGCCCTCCATCTTTGCCAGCATCAGGCTCATCTCCAGTGAGTCCTTCCTTCTCATGAGGTGGCCAAAGCACTTGAGTTTCAACTTCAGGATCTGGCCTTCTAAAGAGCAGTCGGGGTTGATCTCTTCTAGGATGGCCATCTAAAAGGTTTTTTTCTGTCTCTCTCCTTCCTCCAAATTCCATATAAAGGCTACCTGCAACTAAATGTATGCTCCCTTTTGAGGGTTATTAGAAGCAGTAAAGAGAGAAATAAGCTGAATTCCTGCAACATACAACTTTGTGGTGTCCGAACTGGTGGAGAAACCTTGGAAGTCATTTTGCCCATTCATTCTTCCATTTGTTTTCATTTTTTGGTACAAAGAAAATGAAAGAAAAAAAAGAATATGATGAGATGATGGCGTTTTAAGTCAATATTTATTAAAAAATCAATCTCGAGGAAAATCTGGCCATCCCTCTAATTAGACCAGGCAACTTGAGGTTGATTTTTAATTGCAAAAGTAATTACACCGAGCAGATAGCCAACTGACATTTGATTATCTAGGTGATTGATTAAAACGCCTAGCTCACGGAGCAGAGTGTCAGCCGGGAGAATCGAGACAAAAGAACAAATTAAAAAAGTTGTCCTGTTGGTAATCACAAAACTCAAGGATGAAATTACAAAGCCAAACATCTCCAGAGCTCCAGATCCCCATCCGTCAAACCCAGAGGGCTTCAGCTGCAGAGGAACAGACAGCTAGAAGGCCCTCAGAAGAACACACCGGATGGATGGGGAGTGACTCTGCAGCTGGGGAGAAAGGAAGAACTGAAGCCAGAATGGAGGCTGAAATAAGATGCACTGGAGTTTCAATAAAAAGAACTCACTCTCATTGGAGTCTGTTAACCACCATCAATATTACTTAAGTGGGCAATGGGGAGGGGGCAACCTTAAGGGAAGAGAAGAGGAGGAACCGTTCAGGCTGAGACCAACATTTATCTCTCTTGAAGTTATGGATAATGGCTTACAACAGAGCCAATGAGAGGAATGAAGAGGTTCGGTAGAAATAAGGAACAACGTGGAAAGAAGCAGGACACAAATGTACATACACCAAATTGCACAAAAGCTAGTGTTAAAGACAATGGCTCATTGAAAACTGGGAAGCAGAGGTCAACAGGGATTGGACTTGCCTTGATTATCCTCTTGGAAGATCGTTATCTGCAACAGCTTGAAATTCTAGCTAACTGGCCAAATGTAGCAGACATTTGATATGAAGTCATCTTCATTCCAGTATCTCAGGGGCTGCCCCAAAGAAGAGGGAGTCAAGCTATTCTCCAAAGCGCCTGAAGTCAGGACAAGAAGCAACGGATGGAAACTAATCAAAGAGAGAAGCAACCTGGAACTAAGGAGAAACTTCCTGACAGTTAGAACAATTAATGGTGGAACAACCTGCCTCCAGAAGCGGTGAATGCTCCAACACTGGAAGTTTTTAAGAAGAGACTGGACAGCCATTTGTCTGAAATGGTGTAGGGTTTCCTGCCTGAGCAGGGGGTTGGACTAGATGATTTCCAAGGTCCCTTCCAACTTTATTTATTTATTGTTGTTGTTGCTGCTGCTGGTGCTGCTGTTGTTGCTGTTGTTGTTATTATTATTATTATTATCATCATCATCATCATCATCAGCCCATAGGCAAAGGCAAGGAATAATGAACGATACCCCCCGTCCCCCTCCCCATTAAAAAGGGTGGAGCTTTGAATGCACTATAGGTAGTCCTTGTCTTACAACAGTTCGCTTAGTGACCGTTCAAAGTTACAACGGCACTGAAAAAAATGACTTAGGACCATTTTTCACAGTTACGACCATCGCAGCATCCCCATGATCAGGTGATCAAAATTCAGATGCTCGGCCACTGGTTCATACTGCTGTGTCCCAAGGTCCTGTGATCCGCTTTTATGACCTTCTGACAAGCAAAGTCATTGGGGAAGCCAGATTAACTTAACAACCGTGTGACTAATTTAACAAGTGCAGTGATTCACTCAAGCAGGAGACCCTAGTGATGTCCAGTCTCTTCTTAAAAACCTCCAGTGACGAAGCATCCACAACTTCTGGTGGCAAGCTGTTCCACCGGTTACTTGTCCTCACCGTTACGAAGTTTCTCCTTAATTCCAGGTTGCTTCTCTCCTTGATTAGTTTCCATCCGTTGTTTCTTGTCTTTGCCTTCGGGTGTTTTGAAAAATAAGTTGACCCCCTCCTCTTTGTGGAATACTGCTATCATTTCCCCCCAGTCCTTCTTTTTTTTAGACTATCCATATCCAATCTCTGCAGCCATTCTTCATATGTTTTAGTCTTCTGGCTTTTAATCGTCTTAGTTGCTCTTCTCTGCACTTTTCCCAAAGTCTCCACATATTGTTCTGTAGCATGAGCATCTCGCTGGGTCCAAGAATTCTATCTACTTTTTCCTGTTCAGCTACTTCCGTGACCCTGTCCACTTAATTTCCACAGCCAGGATTAATTTGATAGCTGTTCCCAATAAACCATCCCTAGGGGCCCCTAAAAACATCATCATCCATGTGCAGCACCCACATTTACCCAGCCTGTCTTCTGAAAATAAATAAGAACAGAGAAAGAGACAGAGCGTGCGAGAGAAAAGAGCAGATTCAATATTCTTTCTCCCTTTTCCTTTCATATGATTGGAAACGAAATGGGAAATGATTTCCAGTTATTTTCTCTGTTTTAAGTACGAGATAAAGGTCAGTCCTTCTCGAGGTATCTCAGCAGAGGGAGATTAACACGAATTTGTTCCATTATAGAATCACAGAACAAGATTTGCAAATCGGCGGACTCCTCTGTAAATACATAATTAGAGTCTCAGTTGTAGACATCAATGAACGGGTGACTTTTTCGCTACCCCAGGACTGGGAAGCAGAAAGAAAAGAAAGAGCGTGCTTCAAGTGAACCAGTTCAGGATGGGAAAAGGAGAGGAACACTAACCTTGTACTTATCTGTTTGCATCTGTCAAACCACCCTTTTGCAGCAAGTGCTTGTAAACAATTTATCATTTGCAAATGATAAGAACTCCCCACTCGCTGGTCCAACGAATGCAGTGCCCTTTGTTTTATTTTTAAAGTGCATTTTTGAGAACCGGTATCAAAGGAAACAGATCTTCCAAGAAACCGGCATTTCTTGGCTCCTTTACCTGAATAGTTTGTAACACAACACACTTAGCCCCCATGTTGCGTGTCTATACATTTGTCACCCCTTGTCACAGTACATGATTTCCTAGGTCAGGAAACTGACTCTGGAGCTTGACCCTGAAGATTTGACTCGCCTCTTTTGCTGATTCTGGCTGAGCTTGGATTGTCGGAAACCATCGGATCAAAGACGCCTCTTCACATTGGTTTTGTTCAGCTTGATCTCAACGATTCTGGAAGGAGATGCTGGAAATCAAGCTGGCTTAAAGAGATGGGCCTGAGACCAGACACAGCAATATTAACTGTGTCTAATACTGTACTTCTCCAAAGATAAGGCCGGATCTTATGTTAATTTTTGCTCCAAAAGACACATTAGGGCTTATTTTCCGGTTAGGGCTTATTTTGGGGAAAATACGGTAATTCAATACGTCTGTTGTGTGTTGCAACGGATGTACTAAATGCATCTGTCTGGCTGATTATCTTAACTGGGCCTTATTTTGGGGGTGGGATTTATATTACGAGCATCCGGTTGTTAAGTGAATCTGGCTTCCCCCATCGACTTTGCTTGGTGGAAGGTCGCCAGAGGGGATCCCGTGACCTTGGGACGCTGCGACTGTCATAAATATGAATCGGTTGCCAAGTCTCTGAATTTGGACCACGTGATGTGCGGAGGCCGCAAGGGTCGTAACTGTGAAAAATAAGTCATAAGTTGCATTTTCCAATGTCGTTGTAACTTTGAACGGTCACTAAATGAATTGCTGAGGACTCTCTCTATTCTAGGTGTCAGAAATAAAGGAAGAGATTGACAGATGACCAAGGACTTCTACACAGCTTTCAGAACAGGATCATCACTGAATTTTGTGAAGCTGCCAATAATAATAATAATAATAATAGTCATAATAGTAGTAGTAGTAGTAATAGTAATAACAACAACAACAACAACAACAACAACAACAACAACAACAACAATAATAATAATAATAATAATAATAATAATAATAATAATAATAATAATAATAATAATAATAATAAAAGTTGGAAGGGAGCTTGGAGGTCATCTAGTCCAACCCCCTGCTCAGGCAGGAAACCCTATACCATTTTAGACAAATGGCTGTCCAGTCTCTTCTTAAAAACTTCCAGTGTTGGAGCATTCACTGCTTCTGGAGACAGGTTGTTCCACTGGTTAATTGTTCTCACTGTCAGGAAGATTCTCCTTAGTTCTAGGTTGCTCCTCTCCTTCATTAATCTCCATCTGTTGCTTCTTCTCCTGTCTTTGGGTGCTTTGGAGAATAGCTTGACTCCCTCTTCTTTGGGGCAGCCCCTGAGAGATTGGAAGACTCCTATCCTGTCCCCCCTGGTCCTTCTCTTCATTAAACTAGACATATCCAATTCCAGCAACTGTTCCTTATATGTTTTAGCCTCCAGCCCCCTAATCATCTTTGTTGCTCTTCTCTGTACTCTTTCTAGAGTCTCAGGATCTTTTTTGCATCGTGGTGACCAAAACTGGATGCAGTATTCCAAGTGTGGCCTTACCAAGGCATTGTAAAGTGGTATTAACACTTCACATGATCTTGATTCTATCCCTCTGTTCATGCAGCCTAGCACTGTGTTGGCCTTTTTGGCAGCTGCAGCATATATTTCAATATTCTCTTCAATTATGTAGTTTGGGAAATAGGTTTATATACTCCTCGATGTATGTCCACAACTGAACCCAACATATCTCTTGCTAAGTGAGACATTTTAAAGTGAATTTTGCCCCGTTGTAGTACCTTTCTTGCCACAGTTCTTAAGTGAATCTCTGCAGTTGTTAAGTGAATCTGCCCCTCCCCCCATTAATTTTGTTTCTCGGAAGGTCGCAAAAAGGGATCCCGTGAATCCACCCAGCCTGGGATGGTGCAACTGTCATAAATCCGAGACAGTTGCAAAGCGTCTGAATTTTGATAGTGTGACCCATGCGGGATGCCGCAATGGTCGTAAGTGTGAAAAAGGATCATAAGTCACTTTTTTTCAGTGAAGTTGTAACTTTGAACGGTCACTAAATGAACTGTTGTAAGCCAAGGACTATCTGTATTTGCTCTTCTGTATGTTTGAATGGACTGTGGCATCTTGCAATAGATATTAATGGAACTTAAAAATATGAAAAAGGAACAATATGGTTTGGCTTCGGCTTCCCATATAGTGGAATCGTGGATTGATGTAGGCTTAGCTTGGTGTAGGACTCACATCTCAACTGGCCAAACTAGAGGAAGATTAGATGCAAGTAAAAAAAAAAATGCCTTCCACTTTTATTTCAGTGGAAATTCATGCAAGGGTTCTGTTTGCATATGTTTATCAAGGTTAAGTAAAAAAAGATCTGGTTACAATATTCCCAGAACATGCTAGGGTGGGTTCACGTCCCTCTCGGTTAGAGTTTTTGCATGTGTGTAGGGGGTGTGTTGTATAAATCTGCCAGTTTGGTCAGATTATATTTGCAGCGTGTGATACGAATCCATAAAAATGGATTGACATGATGATAACAAAGTTAATTATGCTGTACAAATAGATCTAATTTGTATTTCCTGAACACCCGTGCAAATGGAACACACACCAACAAGCCAAACTCCACAGTTCCCCAAAGTCCACCAATGTTTAAATGCTCTTTCATCTACACGCTCTTAAACATAAAGACATTTGAATTTTACTTTAAAAATTAAGGGATCCTAAATGCCTGGAGGGTAGAGGCAAGTTTTAATAGTTGAATATAAATTGATTAAAAGTCCACTCTCAGAGCAATGGGAGATAAAATAGCTAGCCTTACCAAGGAGTTGGTTAATAGTGCAAATTCAGAAGCAACCTACAGTAAATAATGCCCTTCAGACTACTGGATTACAAAACCTGACAGCCACAGCTAGACAACTAATTGTCAATCAGTTTGGGACAATATCGAAAGCCCTTCAATAGCTCAAAGGATACTTGGTAAGAAGAAGCTACTCGGAGACTTGAATTCACTCTTCAAGTCATTCAATTATACTGGTCTACGACCGTATTAAAGATTTGATTTGATCTGAAGCCATTCAGATATCTACTGTAGTCATGACTTGACTTCTTTTACAAATGAATACTATAATAAAATATTAAAACCTGGACTCTTTCTATCAAATAGTCTTGTAATTTTCTCCTATATTTATAGCGTCTCTAAGGACTGACAATTTGGTGAGGGGTGTATTTAGGAGGTAACAAAGATGAGAGAGAGAGAGAGAGAGAGAGAGAGAGAGAGAGAGAGAGGAGAGAGAGAGAGAGAGAGAGAGAGAGAGAGAGAGGAAGAGGAAGAGAGAGAGAGAGAGAGAGAGAGAGAGAGAGAGAGAGAGAGAGAGAGAGAGAGAGGAAGAGAGAGAGAGAGAGAGAGAGAGAGAGAGAGAGAGAGAGAGAGAGAGAGAGAGAGAGAGAATATATGTATGTATGTGTGTGTGTGTGTGTGTGTATGTATGTGGTGTATTTGTGTAATTAGAAGGCCTCCCAACTCCATGAGACTCTAGGTGGCATATACTTAAAAGTGGCAAAAACAATAAAACAAGGAAACAACCATATTCCAGAGAAGCAATTTCTTAGGAGGAGGATGGATGGATGGATGGATGACAGATGATGGATATATGTATCTATGGATGGATGGATGGATGGATGGATGGATGGATGGATGGATGGATGGAAAATGGATGAAAGATGAATGATGGGTTGATGGATGGGTGAAAAATGAATGATGGATGGATAGCTGGATAGACGGTTGAAGATGAAAGATAGGTAGATGATGGGTGGATGGATGGATGGAAGCTAGATAGCTAGATGATTATGATGATGGTGATAGATGGTTAGATGGATAGATGGATAGATGGATAAGTAGGTAGGTAGGTAGATAGATAGATAGATAGGTAGATAGATAGATAGATAGATAGATAGATAGATAGATAGATAGATAGATAGATAGATAGATAGATAGTTTCCATTTTTGTTGCCCAATTTGTTGACCTTACTAGATAAAAAAAACCACCACTTCCTGCAATTCAAAAAGATCCAGATGTTGGGGCTTTTGTCTGGCCTACCTGTGAAAAAGCATTTAAATCATTCGAAGCATCTTTTTAATCATTTAGAGTTCTCCCCTCCCATCTCCCCTTCCTCCCGCATTTGCCCTCTTCAAAAAGCAGGGAGTTAGCTGGTCAACTTGATCTCTTGTCTGAAATTCAATCAAAGGCATTAAAGTGTAAGAGACATTGGAAAAACAAAGAAATTAGAAAATAGATTGGTTAAACAACAGCAAACAAGTCCTTGATAATCTTCTTAGAAGAAATTAATGGTGAAGACCCCCCCCCTCCCCGTTTCAGCTCGGGGGAGAGAAAAAACAGCAGAGGATAACAAACCTTCAGCTATCACATAATAAACCCCAAAGGTTTGGGGTGAAAATGTAGATTAAGAAAGCTCAGATTAGGCAACCCCTCTTTCAGAAGGACATAAAATCAATTTGAAGGTAAAGTTATGCGTGTTGTTTTAAGAAAGGGGAGCCGTAAAGCAATTATAAAACTTGGGTTTTAATATAAGGAACCGTTGCTGGAAATGGGTATGTCTAGTTCAACGAAGAGAAGGACGAGGGGGGACATGATAGCAGTCTTCCAATATCTCAGGGGCTGCCCCAAAGAAGTGGGAGTCAAGCTATTCTCCAAAGCGCCTGAGGGCAGGACGAGAAGCAATGGATGAAAAGAGAGAAGCAACTTAGAACTAAGGAGAAACTTCCTGACAGTGAGAACAATTAACCAGTGGAACAACCTGCCTCCAGAAGTGGTGAATGCTCCATCACTGGAAGATTTTAAGAAGAGACTGGACAGCCATTTGTCAGAAATGGTGTAGGGTTTCCTGCCCGAGCAGGGGGTTGCACTAGATGACTTCCAAGGTCCCCCTTCCAACTTTTTTTATTATTATTATGGATCATCGCACAGTCAGCCAGATGTTCAGACTGGATTTGGCATTTTGTCTACCTATCGAGTCCTTACCCAGGACCTGGGATAGGCAGATGTGCATATTTGATGGTATTACAGATATCGTCGCAAGATGGAAGCAGTTCCTAGTAAGGCTGCCTTTTGCAATTGACTAATGGCGAATTTGTCAATGCCGATGATGGTGTTCAAGTGGTGCTTCCAGTTGTTTTGGGATTGCACCCAAGGCGCCTATTACTATTGGTTATTACCCTTGCTTGCTTTTGCCACAGTCTTTCTATTTCTATTTGTAAGTTTTTGTATTTTGTTATCTTCTTTCTCATCTATTCTCTGTCTCCAGGCACTGCCACGCCCACTATCCAGACTTTTTTGTCTTTCCTAGTGACAATTGTTAAGTCCGGGGTGTTATGTTGCAGGTGCTT